>JAQFVV010007125.1:0-158185 GCA_028023455.1 Epiperipatus broadwayi
AGATAGCAAATAGCTTGAAATCATGATCTGAAAGTGGAATTAAAGTTAGACATAGTCAATGCATTCTCTGAGGTTTATGTAAACATACACTTGACAGTATTTTTGGTAGAACGCCATCTGTTGACATAAATACAAACGTTAGCAAGTTTTTAACTTGGTTTTTGTTTTTCATATATATATACATACATTTTAGATGTTTTTTAAAATGAGCATCCTTTTAACATTCTTTTTATTATTTTTATTTTTTTTGCATTTTTTTTATATTTACAAATTGAATATCAATATTGTAAAGAAATATTTTGCTATTTCATGTTTCACTTTATCAAACTACATAGTAATATATTGATTTTAAATTAATATTGTTTTGGTTAAAATATATATATTTTTAAATGTAAGGCTAAAATATATTTTTAAGTTTTAACTGTTAATTTCTGTTTTTTTTTCTATTTACAAGATATTTATTTTTATTTGCAAAGTTAATGGTTTTTTTTATATATATTTTTAAGTTTTAACTGTTAATTTCTGTTTTTTTTCTATTTACAAGATATTTATTTTTATTTGCAAAGTTAATGGTTTATTTTTTACATTAATTTTAATTATTAAATATATATTTTTAATAAAATTTGTCAAAAAAATGGAAAGGTAAAGTATAGAATAACTTCTTTTTCCTTAAAAAATATAAAAATCTGAAAGTGTAGGCAAAGTAGATGTTCAGTTGTCTCAATGAAAAATGACATAAGAAATTGAAATTTATTCAATGAAAATAAAATATTTTTACATAATTTAAAGATAGTGCAGCTTATAGTAGAATTTTCTGATGATGAAACTATTAGATTTTAATTTTTTAGAAAGGAAAGGTATTGTAGGTGTATTAGCATTTTATCAGTTTGATCTCTTAAGAGCTGATGAATTGTCTGATTTTGTTTCATTATAAATGTCATAATCCCCTTCATGTTTTAAAAAAAGTTATATATATTGTTTTTGTACCTATTAATTATTTAACAGTTTTAGATATTTAAACAATTTTTGTGGCCATTTGAATTAAATTTTCCATTTTTGTTTTAATAAATTAATCTGTTTTTTTTATTATTATATTTCCATAAATTTCCAATTATTTTTTTAAAATGCAAATTTAGGAATAAAAATCATTTTTATAAAATAATATTTTAGAGCTGTAAATATAGAAAAAAGTATTAAATTAAAATATGGAATAAGAATACCATCTTTGACTTATTGCATACAGTTACAATTGTTAAGAAAAATATTAATTCTTTCAGTGTCAACTCAATACTCAAATTTTAGAATAGACTCTAGCAATGTAAATTTTTACTATGCCATCATGATTGATTTTTTTTGTACAATGAAATCTTTTTTACATATATTACAAAAATTATTTATAGGCTATATTATAAATATTTAAGCCTTCTAATAATTAAAATCCTAAAACATGAAAAATTAACATTTTAAAATTGTGAAAATAAGTATCCAACTAATGGACCTTCCAATAGCAAAGGCAAACATCATTAATGGCTTCACACTATCAATTCAAAAAAGTTAAAAGAACAAAATATTAGATATTAAATTTTTATGTTATTAAGAAATGATATATTTACAATTAACTATTATGACACAAACAAAAACTATTTTAAAAGTTAATAAATTAGTAATTATTAAAATATTTCACTTACAGTTTTTCCAAAAACGATTTCTTTTTAGTTCCAATAGCTTTCCTGTGGTAATTTCCAGTTTTTGTAATGTACTTCATATACTTTCTAAGAGCTGTATTTTAAAAAATGGCTTTAAAGACAATGCCCCCTAGTGACATAGTTTTCCATTTTTTTTCCAAAAATACTAAATCATAGTCATTAACAATTAGTGAAAATCATGTTTTGTGTGGCATTTAAAGAGGGGAAATGAATCTAAAGCATCAGCCAATTACAAATCACCACCTCATTCATAGCTTTGTCAGAACAATAGAATATGCTGTCATTCACAGACAAAGATCCATAAATATTCATATACTGCTGACATCTCTTGGATTTTTTTAAAGTTAATACATTAAAAATGGAATTTTTTAAAAAGAATCACTGCAGTCTGTCACACACCATAATTTAACATATACAATTCTTTAAAACAACATAAAAAATGGTGTTCATAGCACCATCACACTGCCTAGAATGTCAAATACAAAAACATTTATCACAGCTTACTTTTGTGAAACAGTTAAACTTAATTTCCAAAATGAAAACAAATTATTGTTAAGATTACATAAAAAAAATTTTGGTTTTAAATTTAAAAATTCTACTTATAATTTATTAAAAAAATACAGAAAATAATTGCTATTGTGTTTGTCAATATGTACCTTTATCAGTCAATTGGAACTTTCTGCTTTAAAGATATTATATTTCTGTTGATTTGCTTTCTTTAAAAAACAAATATATTTTAATAAAATCTAAATTAATCATATATAATCTCATCAAAACTAATATTTTTCAAATATATGGCAAGAAAAATCATAAGTATGTAAACAACTATAGATAATATATGATTTTATTTCTGATATCAACAACAGTCTGAGTATTCTTATAAGCTTTTGTAAATGCTATCAGGTATAAGACCAAAGAAACTAACAGTTAATGGCATTATCAGCTTTTTTATATTGTACAATACTGACATCTTCAGACTTTTTTGAATTAATAAATCCACATTTTTATTTCTAGTTTATGCTATTAAATGAACACAAAATCAACAAACAAATGCTAAAAATAGGTGCAAGCCAAAAAATTTGAGCCAAAGTGATTGAGCCACCATCACTGTAACCACAAAAGTATAATCAAATCAGTGAAAAAATTAATCTTTCTTTATTTCTTGATTCCAACATCTCTGTAACATATTTTAGAGTATCATTCTATATTCATAAGAGAACATATACAATCCAGCTAAAATGTTAGTATGAACGGACATTCTTGAGTTGATAGAACAGCAATCACACCATGCAGATGATCTGGTTCAAGTGGATCCAATTGAAAGTAACATTACACTAAATCAACTTTCAGTGGAGCAAATGGATACTATTGTTTCAAATTTTAACCTGACTATTTCAAACATGCTTCTGAAATCTCTGGCTAACTATAGCAATGATAAGAGTATTATACTAGCGGTAACAGACCTAAAGTGTGCTCTGTTTAAATTTCCAATGAATTGCCTTATTTGAGTTAATTAGAAGAGCAAATATTGCAAATGAAATACATAGGATCTCTACCCATCCGAATGACCACTATATAGCAGTCGAATTCAAGACCTGGGCTGGCAGGAATAACTTTAAAAGCAAATTTAAAGTATTGGATGATAAGATCATAGTAACTGTAGATGTAAACAGATCATCCACTTTAAATGGGTCAATAAAAGATTGCATTACAGGAATAGATGAATCTTATTTACAAGAGATATTGGAACCCTTTGGCAAGGTGACTAGTTTCACCTACCTTCCAATTGACAAAACATTTAACAACATTCTCTCGAACAAAGCAACATTTAGACTGCTCCTAAAAAAGGGAATAGTGCCAACAGATATTCCAACAGTGTTGTCGGCTAGAGGCTGTCCCATGATATTATCTTTTTCAGGGGTTAGGCCACAGTGCTTCTACTGTGGACAAAGAACACACCTGATTAAGGAGTGTTTGAATCGTATATGTACATCTTGTGGTCAAAAAAAAGGTCACATTCACAGATGTAGGCAACAACAGACTTCTCATTCAGTTCCGGAAGTGCAACATGCTTCAAAACAACTGAGTGCACAACACAACAATGTAGAACAGCAGGATGAACTCAACTTAAAGCATACAAATAAAAAAGTATCCTAATACATGAAAGAAATCAGCCCTCCTTAGTTAACAGTAATCAGGATTACAACCAAAACAGTAATCAAAGGCCGTTGGAATCAAAACCGAAAAATTCCCACAATAATGAACCTAGGAATTTGCATGAAGGCCTAGGTTTCAGCTCAGTCACAGTGTCTGATAATAGAGTGGGTGAAAACAATATAGACCAAGATCAAACCAACCCAAAAAAAAGATGGAAACACCGAAACCTAACTCTACCCAAGGTAAATATAACATCTCACCAAGTCCTAGTGCCACACTGATAACTGTGACTAATGAAAATATCACTCCTTACTAAACACTGGTAGATTCTGCTGCTTCCTGGTCTGCTGATGAGATGGAGACATTCATCACTCCTAACACCAGTCAAAAGAGAAAACCATGGGTTGTGCCTAGTCCTAACTCAGGAGAAGAAGAGATGGTATTCCCACTGAGGCAAAAGTCTGAACCCACAATATCAAATGCAACTAACAATAAGCATAAAGGAGCCACAGAAAAGAAATGCAAGATTAATCTTCCATCTGATTTGGTTACTAGTTATCCTACCAATGGTTTGCCTGTGGATCTCCCCACTTCAGATTTAAATATCCCTCCTAACATCCGCAAGGAAATTAATAAAAAAAAGAGCTTGCTGATACTTCATTGAAACTGCCTGCGGTGGAATCTAGCAGGCCATCTTGCAATGGATAACAATAAATGTTTAATCTCTGTCAACACTGCATTATAGCAGTGGATAAAATCCTGGACATCAGGGGTTGTTTTTTCCTCAGGAGACTTTACAGTTATCAGGTTATCTATCTTCCTGACACGCTTTTTGGTACACAAGGTGCAGGACAAAGTTCACACAACCAACACCGGACCCCAATGCTATATTTTGCGATAAGCTCAAAGCTCTTCTAAACAAGGACAAGATAATATCCTCTAGATTTTTGTTTAATAATTCATGGAGCCTACTAGTATGTTCCACAGACTCTACATGAATTTTGGACCTGATATATCCACATTGTAGTGTATCGTGGAAAAAGTAGTCTATGTTGCAACATGTCAGATTCTACTAGAGAGGCATTGATTTCACACTACATGTATTCCAGCTGATGTTAGCATTATTGGGTCAACCTCAAAAGGGGTGGGCAATGCCAACAAAATAGTACGTATTTACTCATATATCAACCTGCTAGTGCAGAGAATGGCTCTGGCTTACATCTACCATACCAATGTTAGCAATGGATGAGCCAACATTAACAAACTATTTTTATTATTCATCTGTACAATTTTATTATGTCAATAAATATATATTTTAATATAAAATAAAACAGTATTATTAGTCACACATGAATGAACTCTGGAAGTTTTTGTATATCTATTGTCAGTAAAAATCTTACTTTTAATATAAAGATACTCAGACATATTTATAAGATAATAAATTTTCAATTTAATTTTTGAGCTAAAATATTATTGAAATTTCTTCAAACTTTTAATCTAAATTGATTAAATATGTTTAGCTTATCTTATGAATGGAATTTATTATTTCATAACTGACATTTGGTTCAAAAGTTCAGTTGAATATTTATTATTATATTACATATTTTTTTATTATTTCAGTTTATTTATAATTTATATAATAAAAATAAAATTTCCATTAATTAAAAACTATTGTAATAGCAATAAAAATAATAAATATAATAGTAATTAACTATTATATACTGTAACGGAACGGACTTTTACCTAGTATGAAAATAGGTTATCTAGGTAAGAAAGTATGTCTTTGTTTATTATATCTATATATACCACATACATTTTAATTGTATTCCTGGGAGAGAAGTTAAGAATCAACTAAATATTAAATATATACCTAAACTCACCTCGTCCATGCCTTTCTTCATTTTCATTATTCCCAGATTTTAAAATCAAATCATCTAGTTCAAGGTATATTAATATTACTTAAAATAGAGGTAGTTGTAAAAATGTGTAGGTGTTTAATGGTAGGTGTGGATATATAAAGATATATGTAAATGTGCAAAAACATTTATAAATATGTGACAAAATATGACCAATAGAAAAGTGAATTTAGAAAATTACAAGAGATTTTAATTTAACATTTGAATACACCTGGGTCTCGTTTTATGCAGTAGATAGGTTCCACAGAAAACCCACATTAAAAAAAATCACACAAATATAGACTTAATTTACCATGAAAAATGGGGGATAGGTGCTGTAATTTTTAGAATTTGCATAAAAGCAAAGCAACAAATAAAAATTACTTTAAAATTCGCATTAAAAAAAATAAGCAAATAAAGTATTACTAATAAAAAATTTCAAATATTTGAAAAAAATTAATACAAGACAAACTTTTTTTACTTTTTTTATTAACAACAGTATTTTATTTTACATTTTTCATACATATTTTAATCATTACCACTAGTGTTCATTTGTAAACTCATAAGAAATCAGATTTGATGTGATATATTGTGGCTTCTCCTTAAACGAAGTCAAGAATCTCTCAGCAATTATGCTCAGAGAAATCTGTTAGCCACTTTATTTTTATTCTTGATGTGATGTACAACTAGTGCTGTTTTCAGTCTTGTGCAGTGTTAATGGTTTTCTGTTTCTATATTAAAAAAATGAGATTGCAATCAAAACAAAAAGATTATACATTATCATTAGAAAGATTATTTTCAGTTTATAAAATCTTCGTTTTTTTATTTTAAAAATCTAAAAGATTATTTATTTCTGTTATATATAACAAAATACGTTTTAAAAGTTTAATTTTGAATATTTATTGTGATATTTTTATATGTAAGTATAAATCTATTATTATTATTTACTCATTAGTATAAATAGGTTATTCACATAGAAGCTAAGTTCTAAATACAGCTTCAGGCCATAATCATGTTAGCTGCTAATATAACATTATATTTTTGAAAAAAAAAGTATTTCAAGTCAAAATAAGTTATTAATAATTTAAATTTCTTAATATCTAATAAATATAGTGAAATATGAAAGGTATTAAGAAGAAACATGAATCGCATAACTTCAAAATCGCATTAAAATAATCCGCATAAAACGAGACCCAGGTGTATATTTAACAATGTTGTTAACAGCGATGAATATTTTAACCAAAAAAATATAACAAAATTATAAAACCTTTAATGTGACATTTATGGTTATTCTTTGCTTATAATTGTTTCTAACTATTATTCCAAACCCAAATGTCAATGTCAACATAAATGAAATTTAAATTATGTTTATCATTATTGCCATCATCCTTGTTTGTTACATCATGATTTGGAGCTCATAATTTATTTTATTTTCATTAACTTGATAAATAAATCCCTATCTGTCATGGTGATGTTATGGGAACCCCTTAGTATTTTCTGTAGTTATAATATAGACAAAAAAGATCATTTATGACAGAAATAGTTAGTCAAGTATACTGAAAATATTTAACACAACTAGTAATATAAACCAAGAAAGAAAAAATATATGTTGTGTAATTGTACAAATGATGGTGCTAAATACATATTCGAAAAAGTATTACCTTTTTCATTTGAAGATGATTAGATTTGTAGCAAATAAGCACTCTTCATAGACTGTATTTTATTTTACTTAAACTAAAGGCAACAATATTTCTCCATTATATAATGTACTAACACCTATATTACCCTTTTTTGTACCCATATTAAAGTAAAGATATAAACAAATATTTTATATCAAATACACAAATAAATAAAATTAATGACATTAATCTAGATGTAGTTTTAAAGTTTGTAATGAAAAACGTCTTAGTGAATCATTCTGGTAATCCTCATTAATCCATTTCAGGTATAGATGGTAAATTGTGAGTGTTATAGAACATCCATTAAGTCACTTATCCTTTGTATCCTTAAAAGTTTTGCTTCTAAGTGAGGAATTATTGGATTCATTCATTAACATTCGACTTGATGTTTCATAGCACAGATGTAGAAAGCTAGGTCAATTCCACCCCAGTTCTGACAAGTTATAGCTCTGTGAGTGACGACTTTCTTTCCCCAATGTTGCTCTTGCACTTAGTAATGCACATTTGTCTGTATCATTATTTATATATTTCTTTAATGAATAATTTTGAGTGAATTAATAATGATATTATTTGTATCATAACATATCCTCAGATGATCTATAACTTAGAATTACAGACACTTTGGAAAGTTGAATGATCTGAATTTACTTTCAAAGATCTCAATTTTAAAATCCTACTTGGCTAACTTTAATTCTATGATGCTTGTTCTTGCTTTTTTGGATTTTTATATATTGGTTTTTTAATATTATTTCAACTCAAAAGTGGCTGATATTTTTATTCGAATTGTAAATTTGAATTTTCTATTTAAATTTTTGTAAATTATTTAGCAGATGATAATTTTTTTCTCTCTCTTTGGAGAAGAAGCCCATTGTTGTAAAACAATTATCATTAATTATAATTTCATGATTATCATTTAAGTCTATTGTTGACCTTATATGTAATGTGTTAATAACAATATTATTTTTTTATAAAATATAGAAAATTTTATTCTGTAATTTGGTTATAACTCAATTAAAATTAGAACCAAGATTTATAGACTTTCTGATCAAGGTCAACCTAGGTGCCTTACCTACCACAGCTTTTCTCCATAATCAAAGAGGTTATGATTTAGACACTATGTGCTCCTTATGTAGAAAGGATGATGAGACAATGGTACATATGCTAGAGGAGTGCAAAATTTGGACTAGCCTACATAATGCCATCAAATCCTTTACTAACTATGGCAAAGCAATGTGCATACACTTGATAAAAGCATTTAAGAAAGGTTACTTCAGAATTATAAGACTAGCAACATTTATCAATTTCTGTGTTTGGACACTGAGAAATAAACTGCTTTTTGAGAGTGATAAGACTATGACCCGGTTAAAACAATAGTATATTTATTTCAACAAATTAAAAATACAAACAATTTTGCCACAAATGGTTAATCGATAAAACTTGGTCTCAAATCAATCTAAGACACTGTATAGGTCTGGAGGATAGTGAAGAATAACACTATATAAGAAACTAGCCATGGGAATATTTAGTGGATCACTCACATCAATAATTGGCTGAAGAAGATGGACTATTTAAGAGTGGGTGTTAGGTGATGGAGAATGAAAATAGGGCAAAGGTCTAACAGCTGAAGTAATCGAATGATTTGGTGTCTAAGCAGAAAAAGCACTTAGTTAAGCTGACTGCATGATAATGCTTCTAAGATGGGGATATTTCATTAAAGTAATGTATGTAAATCAAAAAATACTGATGCAATGGTAGAAGAAGGACTCCAATTTGTTACATGAAATGTTTTAAGATCTTTGGTTTAATAAGTTTTGCTATGAGAAGTTATCTATAGTCTTGTAAATTATGTAAATTGATTTTCATGCAATCAAAGCTGTTGATTCTGATGGATGGCCCTGAAAAGGAGGTTTATATTAATTTGATATCATTTATGCTCCTAAGGTTCCTTTTAAAGTAAATTAACATGTTATTTGATTTATTATATGCTATTGGATATTATGTTGGATTCATTGTAAATTACAGTGTATTTTTATTGATAAGAATTCTATATATATGCGATGTAATCTTAGTAGAAACACTATATTTGATATGTAACATTGTATAATTCATATGAAGTGTGAATAAACATATATTTTGAAACTCATATGATAAGGTTAAAAATAGGATACATTAAATGGTATTCAAAGAGAAAAAAGTTCTTGCATTACATAACCTAAGAGGATTACAGTGATCCAGATAGCAGCAATGGGAAGAGCCCAGAGTTTGGTAACCTGGAGATTGGTGACTAAGCTTGCATGACTCGAAATGTACAAAGATGACACCAAAGTTTTGTTCATGCAAAAATCACAGCATTGCATAGGTAAATCAAACCCTTCATAATGAATGTCAGTGTCATCATATTCAGGGTCTGAGATATAGGCTTGAGGGTGGGGGCAATTAATAATCAATCCTGGTGGGATGCATTTAAACCAGTTTTTAATTTATCCAGTATAGGCAGTTTTAATCTAGATATAAAAGAAACTAGCCTTAGGGAGGCATAACAATCAACTTTCATGTAACTTCAAAGATATAGGGGGGGGGATTCTGGGCTCTCTTCTGAAATTTTTTAATTTTGTCTGTATATAAATCAAGTGGATGACCCAGGGTAATTAAAAATGAGCCAGCAATGGGTGAAACATAGCAAAAATAATATGAACGTATTTCCAGGATGGATCCATGTAGTATGTACTCAATGAATGTTGATAATGTAGATGTTTTGTCTTTTAGCATTGAGGTAATAAGGTCTCTGTAGGGTTAAAGGAAAAGGCATTGGTAGAGGAGATGTAGTGAAGTTTCATCCTTTCTGAGGCATAGGGAGAAAGTGGAATCAATGCTTGAGAAATCTCAACAGTGTACTGAGAAATGTTTAGTAGGCAAGGCATTGACGTTAATTTTCAAAAAGAAATCAAAGAATTTAGGCTTAAGGAACCATCATTTAAATTTCTTGAGCAGCAGATGGTTGTTGAACTGAAGAAGGATTGATCCTGCAGAAATGTCAGGGTATAGAATATAGTATGCTTCCAGAAATTATTTTTTGTAGAGGGTGGCTTATTAGAAAGATCTGCCTATCAATTATCTTCAACATTCCTGGCCCATTTACAGCAAATCTGCAGAAGTTTGTAGGCTTCTCTATATTAGAATTTACTATGACTATGAGGAGATCTGACCAAGATAAACTACTTCAATCTACACAGAAAATTACATCTTCCCTTTTGAAAGTATATATGTCCATGTTCACCAAGTCCTCTCCCATAAATATACTAATATTCCCTAAAATATTCTATTTCACCCTAGTGATCAACTTCACTAAAGTCTTCACCAGGAAAGTACATAAGCTGTGCGCTGATCTGATTAGAGGGGAGAAATGCAACTATTAGCTTGAGAGGCCTACATAAAAACACAAAACTCGATGGGCCGTCCCTACACTCCATAGATACTTTTATATTTCAATGTTCCTGCAACACTGTCTACAGACTGTTCCTGCAGTATCCCAACTCCTCACCCTTTAAAGATATATCTCCCACAGACAATCCTCCCCCTGTTAGCACTGGCTGGTTGGCAACCCTCATATCCCATATCTCTAATTTCACTGCTATTCCTAACAACAAAATTTTTTGAGATTTCTTTACTTTAGTATGAATTTTCATTACTTGATTGCATTCATTTTATCCAATTGTTATAGAGCGTTGAAGTTATATCACACTTAACAGGATAATAATTATTAAAGGTTAGTTGTCATACATGTGTTTTATAATTTAATTGAGATATGTATTTATAGTATAATTAAGTTGATGTTTAAATGTGTGTTACAATTAATGATTTGTCAATTTTAGTGCTTTAATTTTTATTAATCTAGTGATTAATAAATAACATTAATATGAAATAATATATTAAATTATCAAAAAGAAACAGCTCTCTATGAATAATTTAATTCAATATTTCTAAATGATATCTTTGCAAATCATCTAAATTGATATATATATTGTACCAATCGGAATGTAAGTGAATGTAACGACATATTTATGTATCATTACAATATATATATATATATGAATGAATTATATAAACCCTTCAAATACTTTATACAATAATTTTAAACTTTTAAATATCACTCAATGCTGAAAAAAATTATGAATCTCCTTCTGCATGACATATGTTTTAGATTCTGCTTTTTTAAAGCAATAGAAAATGTTTGAAGTAGCAAATTCTGACAATTCAAGAATTAATGGTGTTTTAATTAATTGTATATATTATATCAGCATTTCAGGCTTTCCTTTATGTATGATAGATGTAATAAAATAACAATAATACATCAGACGACCAAAAGAGTAGAACAGTTATCAGTGGAATTCAACGCTAAACTTCATTTCAATAAAAATTTTATTAACAATAAATAGTGATTATATCCTGATAAAAGAAAAATAAATAATAAATTGTACAATAACATGATTATATTAATGTTCAGTTTGTCATCTGGCTAGATTATGTTATGAGAACAAAATTGTTATACACTTATGTGGTTGGGTATAATGAAGAATGTTTGTATATAATATGAGAAACTAAGAACTTGTTTAACAGTATTAGCATTTTTGATATAAGCATGAATATTTTCTTTTAAAATTGCCTAATCTAAAATGCTGGGTAGATTGGAGTTGATAATCAGGAATAAGGTAGAGCAGTTAAAGACCAGGTGCCGTCGATGGCCTTACTGGAGGCAAGGAGCTGATCATGTTTTTTGATTTTTTTGAGCACTTGATAAAACAAACTTTCTGCTCAAATTGTATGCACTTTCCCAATCACAAAGCATTGTTTACCTTGTTTCATTAATACTATTTAAAACAAAACAGACATTTTTCTCTATGTATATTCACAGAGTCATCTTCATTTTCTATTATTATTATTAATTTAAATCAATTGTCTTTATAAAATATTTTCTAATTATCTGATTCTTTTTAATTGGCTGAATTTATACTGAGCATGCTTTCAATATATTGTGTATCATAGTCATACCTCTTTTACATTGCTATTATTGGTTGTATTTATGTATACACCTGGGTCATTTTTTGTGCAGATTTTTAATGCAATTTTGAAGTTATGTGATTCATGATGCTTCTTAATATCTTTTTATGTGGGTTTCTTTTATGCGATAAAGAAGTTCATATTTCATTTAAAATCGGGATTTCCCTGTTTTATATACACACATTAAATTTTTTATACTTTAAATGCCTGTTGAAAAAGGTTGGCAATAAATTTAGAAACTATAGAAGATTTAGAAAAAGATAATAAAACAGAAATGTAACCTGTTTGTTTCACAGCAAAAACGATTCAAGAAAGTCTTCAACCTTTTAATCAATTGGAAAATCATTTTTTTGTTAATGACATGACTTATGAACTAAATTCCAATGAGAGCTAAATAGTTGTATGTCTGTGTAATGTATGTGTATGTTTATATTTTCTTTTATACACATATATACATGGAGAAACTTTTAGACAGAAAAAAGTTACAAGTAAAAATAGTTAAAAACTTTTCATTTCTATTTAAAAAGAATATATCTTTAAAAGTTTTTAAATATTTTTACTTGTAACTTTTTTGTCTAAAAGTTTCTCCATGTATATATGTGTATAAAAGAAAATTTAACTGTTAGTCACTATTAACAACCTTTGGAAGCATGTTATATATATATATAGTTGCACTTGTGGAAGTATATTCTTTAACAGCTAGACATAACACTCTGGATATCATGAGCTTCATAAATAATTAGTAAAATCATCATCTCAAAGTTTAATTACCAATTACATTGTCAACAGAAAACCATTAACACTGTGTGAGAGTGAAGTTGGCACTAATTGTATTTCCTCTTGTGACAAATCTGATGTTTTATCAGTTCACAAATGAACCGCATATTGTCAAATAGCGATAATGATTAAAATATGTATGAAAAAATGTAAAATAAATTGCACATAAAAACACATTGTTTTGAATAAAATTAAATAGTTAATAAAAAAAAAGTAAAAAAAGTTTGTCTTATATCAATTTTTTTAAAATATTTGAAATTTTTTATTAGTCATACTTTATTTCCTTATTTTTTTATGTGAATTTTCAAGTAATTTTATGTTGTTGCTTTGCTTTTATGTGATTTTTGGAAATTTTGGAAACTATCCTACATTTTTCAAGGTAAGTAAAGTCTATTTTTGTGTGATTTTTTTAATGCGGGTTTTCTGTGAAACCTATCTACTGCATAAAAAGGGATCCAGGTATACTTGTTTATATTCAAATTCATTTTGATTTTTTGTGCAATTATGTAAATTTTATTTGAAATCTTCTTAGAAAGTCTGTTACTCTGAGATAAAGGTGCTGGTATCTTTTTTATTTATTTATTGTGAATTAATTTTTGGCTATGTTCCAACTTCTTTAATTTTTCTTTTTTATTCTCTCTCTTAGAACAAACAATTCTTGCTTTGGACAAATCAAATTAATGGCCTGGAATGTTGTTCATGTTCGGTGAAAATGGAGTATTCATTACTTTTTTTAGCATTATTGCAGAAATAATGGGGCCAATCTTGTTGGTAGATTGACTTTTGATTCACAATAATAGACATATTGGCAGTCGGCTTGATGAGCTAATTCAATGAATAATATCCAATAATTCATTTACAATGAATGAAAAAGACAGTACGACCTCTATCTCGAAGAAATAGGCTGTCTAAAAAGATTTCAAATAAAATTTACATAACTACACAAAAAATTAAAATGAATTTAAATATAAGCAAATATATGTAAATACCACCAATAATAAAAATGTAAAAAAATTATGATTATAATACACAACGTATGGAAAATATGTTCAACATGAATAAAGCCAATTTTTAAAACATCATGTATCTATCTTTTCTTTATAAATGTGAGAACATTTATATGTCAATAAACATCACATGATCACTGCGTGGCAATACGTATAGAGAGTTTTGCTTGTTTTAATAACATTTATATGTCTAAGATTAAAATTACAAAGAAAAGAGATCATATATTGAAAGATTGTTTCTAAGATTACAATTGAAAAAAAGAGATAATATATTGAATGAATTACGTAATTATCTGATTATATATATAAATTATGCATCCTTTTACTTCAATAAATAATTTATCGATCTGTAATGAATTCATAAAAGATTTTACGCCGGTACATTCTCTTATATATATTCAGAATATCCATGCAAATTTAGTATTCATTTACATATATTTGTTTATTCATATTCTTTCCCAGTAATTGCCATAGTTTTTATTCCAAAAGCAACTTCTTTTTTTAATCACAAACTAGTTAATTTAACTCTCATGTCAAGGCACGATAATGGTTGTAATCTTTTTCGACTTCTAAATTCTTATCGACGAGAAAACAGCTGAAGTCGAGAAAATAAAGTGCTTTAATTTATTATCAGAAATGCGCGAAGACAAGAGATTTAGATAGTCATTGATCCGGAGGAGAGATTGTATTATCATAAAACTGATTTTACACTGGTAATTTTTCTTTAACTTAATTTGCGTTTTTTTTTTTTTTAAAGAACAAAGAAAAAAAACACAGTATATATAATTTAATATTTTAATTATTTCCCTGCTTATTAAATACATTACAATCACAATGCAGGTTAACATTGTTTTCCGTAATTAATTTGCTGAATATCAAACCAGAGACTTACGTACAATTTGATTCTTTTCTTTTTTACAAAAACATTAATAACAGATATAGCTGCATTTAATAGCTAAGTAAATTCAGTGTGAATTTTTTTTAACTGTAGTAAATTTTATTTATTATCCTAACCTCAACATAGACGTATGAAAAATAGAAACAAAATTCTATCTTGATCAGTAATTTTTAAGCGCAGTACTATTACTACAGGCTAGGCTACAATGACATTATAGAGAGCCAAGAATCTTACTGGTAGAAAGTGTTATAACGTATATTACAATAGAAATTGAAAATGACGTATAAAAGTTGAAACTGATACATTCTGAATTACCCAAACAATAATCTCATTTTGCAAAAAAAGTTTTTGCTATGTTAGTGCCATTTTTCCTATTTAATTTTGAAAATTAAACCTCTCTGTTTTAACAACTATTAAAAAGAACAAAACAAAGAGTCAAAACGCAGTTGAAGATGAAGAGGAGGTATGTCCTGGTAGGTTTTTTTTTTTTTAATCTGATATTTAAAAAAAAAAATATTCGAATCGAGTTTTTATTGCTTATACTAACTAATTAGAATTATAAATAATTTAATATATTTGTAATCTTTTTATATCAACAACTGTATACAATTAATTAATTAATATGTATTATAAACTTTCTAATTTTGTAAAGCAACCGGTAAATAAAATAGTCATACACCACGTGACGTAATTTGATAAGCTTGTAATTATAAACTAAAATAAAGATTGGCTCTAACAAGCTTTATCGATAAATGTCATAAGACAAAGTATTCAAAATATTCTATCTACAAATTATCCCCAGTTTCAGACCGATTTCTAGCCATTGGCTTTTCTCAGTGAGGCGCTAGGATATTTCAGACACTGGACTGGAGCTGGGGATAATTTCTAGATAGAGATTTTAAATGATTTCTCTTGAGATATTTATCGATAAAGCTTGTTAGAGCTATTAGCGTATTCTTTATTTTAGTTTAACCAGTTATACATTTATAAAATAAATAAATAACGGAATTGTGAAATAAAAATACAAATTGGGGGTCCTTCAATTGATGTCCAAATTCCATCTTATCTACATCAGATTGAACATACTTGGGTGATATTGTTCTGGGAATGCAATAACACTCATGGGAGAGAATCTGCCTATAAATAGATAGACTATTTGTAGGTATTTTTGATGTTAAAAAGCCTCTTTATAACCTACAAATTTGTTTACATCAACCTATAACTGCTACAACACGTGATTCTCTCTAAATGCTTCAAAAAATTATAGCGTCAGATTGTAATGGAATAAAATGTTTACAATGCCAATATTATAACAAACAAAACATAAAAAAACGACTTATTTAATATACCTCATGACTTTCACTAAATTATAATGACATTAAAATAAAAACCAATACCTCAAATAACCCTACTAATTACAGTATCTAAATTATAACAACATAAAATATATAAAAGATTTTTATTTATTACCCTCATGAATATGACTAACAAATCGCAATGGATTATCCCTTAAAGTAACAAAATCTTAATGCCACATTACAACTAGTTATAATATGCATGGTATCATTAATGATCTATTTTAAACAAGTGTGAATATTAAAAACTTAATATCTAAATTATACTATAAATTACATCTGATAAGCTTTAAATCTAACAAATTAAATCATTCTAATTATTATAATTAGAATATCAACCTCAATTCATATAATTATCAGTTTTAACATGACATAAAATTATTATATTTCTACTCAAATAGTATTTTTTTATAATACATATTCAACAAGTAGTAATTTAAATTAATATGCTAACATTTACCTTGAATAAATTAAAATACTTTTGTCACTAAACATCACACGATCTTACACGAGCTGTTTACATAGAGGCAAAATTCTTCATACAGTAATGCCTCTCAGTGCAAGCCAGAGGAATCAATAGATATAGCAAGGTTTGTGCATAAAATCCCTATATAGTGCCTACTCATCCAATATCCCCAGATTAGTTTCTAGTTTGTAGTTTTCACCAGTAAAGAGCCATGGATCTGAGATCTTTGCACCAAGATCTTAGGATCTGATGCTAATAAGATAAAAGCTGGCAGCTGGAGAGTTGCATTCACTTATAAGATCTAGGTGCAGTGCTCTCGCGTCCAAGAATCCTTGCTGATGAAATCCACAAGATAGAAACTAGTCTGGGGATATTGGAAGAGAATAGGCACTAGATAGGGATTTTATGGACAAACTTTCCTGTATTTATTGATTACTCTGGCTTGCACTGAGTGGCACTTCTGTATGGAGAGTTTTGCCTCCGTGGGATAATTATGTGTTATAAATTATTAAACTGACTCAAATATGGACTTTATCCAAAATAACTATTAAGTGTAATAATGCTCAAGGCTAAATGGGTTTGTAAGTAATTATTAAAACCCAGTCAACACTTAGACAATCACAATATCAATAATTTCACATCATTGTCAAGGCAACCTTTTTGTGGTTAAAAGAAGGTTACCTTGACAATGGTTTGAAATTGTTGATTGTTACTGATATTGGGATTGTGTAGGTGTTGACTGATTTTTAAAACTAACTATTATATAATCATTAAAATAATTATGATAATCTTTAATTACCTACCAAACAACTATCTATAATATATTAATTAATTATTATCATATAAAAATATGTATCTAGCTCAAATAATAATGACATATTGAATTTACAAGAAAGAGAATAACACGTCACAATAGGTGCACTTACCGATCCAATCATTTAGTTACAGGACTATTTTATAATTATTTATTATAAAAGGTAAAATATAAATCAATGCATAACTATTAAATATCAAAATTCCATTAGCAAATAGGTTTGCATTACTAATTGAAATGACCATTGAAACAAATTTATTTGTTTAACTGAAATAATATTTATTAATAATAAATATAAAAATAATAAATAAATAACCAAAATTCTATAACAGATATTCAAATTTAATATCATAAAGTATATCATTTATCTGAATTGATATTAATAAAAATAGGCATAAGTTGAAAAGGGTCTTAAGGTGTAATTAAGCAGAGTTTTAATTCCCGTTACAATATATATATATATATATATTCCCGTTGTAATATATATATATATATATATATATATTGTAACGGGAATTAAAACTCTGCTTAATTACACCTTAAGACCCTTTTCAACTTTACATCTTGAACTTGTAATTTTAAAGACTTTCTAATTATTTATTTTAATTTATAAAATCATATTATTTTGCAAAATATATTTTTAAAAACCCATTACTCAAGCAGGAGAGTAAATAGGATTAATACTTACATATCAATCATACCTCCGGTCAGACTGCGATTTAATAAAATATTAAACTGACAGTCATTTTTCCAGACCAAAGTAGTACTCCGGCTGCCTGAAACGTGAAACCTCCTATGGGGAATTTATAACGGCTTAAAGCCCAGGGCACCATCCAATATGGAGATTGGAACCCATGAGATGTCAACAACATGTTTCAAGTGCTTGATCCATGACTAGCTCTTTGCATGAGACTGGCTGCATATTTGATTGTGAATGAAAAGATAAAGACAGAAAAAATGACATTAATAATTTTAAACAAAATTTATTTTTTTTAAAAAAAAACAATGATAATAATTATAAACGCAAGAATAAGATATAATTAAAATGTAAAGACATAAGAAATATTATATATTAAATAAAATTTGCATGCTCATTTTAACGATTGAGATTTAAAAGTTTTTATCCTGATATCAATATTTACCTAGGCTTTATAGCGCTTCTTTTGGACTTTATTGGTCATTTCAAACATTGTCTTTGTAGCGATTCTATTAGTCTTTAATTTCCATAGTAGGTATCATAGTTCCTAGATTTCTTTTGTAGTTGGGTTGTAGTTTGTAGTTGGGTGATCACCCCTTTTGTCCTTGGATCCGGTTAGTTTCTTGGTCCTTGGCATTGGTATTTTTAACTGAAAGATAGCTTCTTGTGGTCCTTTGTTCAGGTGGCTTGGTTTACCTAATTTTCATTTAATTTAGTAGGGCAGGTTGAAACTTCGGCAGAAGGTGAGTCAGAGTAATATATTACGGCATTTTGCTAAATGGCACACGGGAGAATAGTGGAGAAAATGACCGAACACAACGTTCGGTTCTAGCCAATCATTCTTTAATCTGGCTTGAAAATGAACTTAATTCAAACTTAAACAACTCTGCTGAACTCAAAATTTAACCACTGAATTCAAAACTCTATCTCAACTCTCTCTCAAACAATAGAGAATGCCCGTCCTTTATATTACTCTGACCCCACCCACCCTGCTCTAGCTTCAACACATTTTATCTCAAAAAATTTAATTATAATTTACATGTCTTTATTTTGGTTTCGAATTTTAATTACAGAGATTAGAAATTGTTCAACTAATCAGTCTGGAATTTTAATCCCCAGCCTGATTATTTTTGTACATACTATTTTAATTAATCACAAACCTTTTATTTTTTAAATTAAAAACACAAATATTCCTTAAAGAATATATTTATCTGATAATATTCTATAAAAGAAAGACAAGTTATAATTATTAGTTTCTAACTTAGCTCTAAATTTCCCTGTATTTTAATTTCTATATTTTCAAGTATTGATTCTGATATATTTTTTTAAATTTAATATATTTTTTAATAAATAAAAACATGTGAACTATGTAACTCGTATATACACACACCTGTGCAATGTGTGTATATACATACTGTTACATCACACCCCTCCCAATTGAAAATTTTAAGTGCGTTGATCACTTTTCCTAAGTATTGACCACTTTAAATTCTTATTTTTAATAACTTTATTTTTCTAGAGTGCATTTTTAGTTTTTATTTTCATCATTAGGTAATAAATGTAATATTAAGAGAAGCAGGCAGCAAAGTATGAGGCAATTCAACACCCAGATTGACTTTGTGCTGATTTAAACCAACTTTTAATTTCTTGCGGAAGTCATGACTACAGCATGGGCAACTGTTGTGCACACCAGATCATGAAAAGGGACTTTAAGATTGCGAATGATAGGATTATCTCTGCTGCACATTCGACTTACTAAAATATTTATTTTATTTGGTTACTGGGAATTTTTCCTCCAGATTTATTAATTTTTATATGCCAGGCCTTTTCTATTGTGCATCATCATCAGTATTATTTATTCTTCGCACTATCCATCTGTAGAACAAAGTCACTGCAAGAAAAGGCTTAATCCAACAAAAGTCAGGCCTGAAATTTATATCTTTGCTCAAATACTCGCACACGCCTCAATCCTAATTTAATACACTTTTTTTTTTTAATTTTATTTTATAATGTTTTGTTTTCATTAATACTTTCATTATACACTTATTTATTTCATTTTTATTTTTAAAGCATTATTTTTCTCTCCTTTTTTTTAATAAAAAAAAAAGAAACATTTTCATTTTGCTTGTCTATTTTGATTTTACACACTTATTTTGTTTGCATCATGCTCCGCTATATTCTAGACTTATGAGCTGGGATATCAATATAATCAATAAAACATAATCAAGGGTTTTGACATAAATTGTTTATAGTTGCTTTGACATTTTAAAAACTCTAAGATTGTTATTTTATTTTACTAAGACTAACTTTAATCATTTTTCATTATTCAAGCTAACTTTGATACTCGTTTTTACATTTTGTTTTAAAAAAAAACTATAGGTTATTTTTATTTCATTAAACTTTGTTAAACATTTTCCATTATTCCAAGTCCATGGTCGTTAATAACTAGGTCAAGCCAGTGAATCTGTCAGATTACATATTTTTAATTTTTGTCCGGCAGTTCTTTATTATATTTTTTTTTCATATAGCCACTCATGTTGGGGGATTGAGAATCACCCCTGGGCCTTTCCTTAAATCTAGTATGAGAGATGTCAGGATCACTGTCCATTCTTCGAAAGATTCTTGTTCTCTCAGGACTATTAGAATAACGTCTCCTTCGGGGACTCCCAGAATTCAATCTATGGCTATATTTTACGGCATTTACGGCCAGTTTTCTAAGTTGGGGTTTGAATCCCTATTTCTTGTATCAAAAGTTGGTCTAGCACTGTCAAAGGTGCTCAACAATTCTGCCATTTGTTCCACTGTTTTCCTCTCAGTTCCTATGAGCATTTTCTCGACATTATGAGGAAAACTATGGTGGACTATCCTGACAATTTGTTATTCAGATAGTGGGTCTGCTGTTAAAGAGCATAATTTTGCCACTTGCCTCTAAAAAAAGAAACGAATGGTTCACCAGGTCACCATTTATCTTGTGACATCTGGTGATGAACATTTTCCTGATAATTCTTGCTCCAATAACTAGCTAATAGAGCAATTTTATATTCGGCAAAAGTGACGGGTTTTTTATATAAAGAATCCCACCAAGCTTGAGAGCCCCCTTGTAAATGGCTACACGCTATTGCGATTATAACCTCCTCACTTAATTGATTCAGAGTGAAATAGCACTCCAAACTATTCAAATGCTCCATAGGAGCTTCACCTTGATGGCCAGAAAATATCCGTATTTTCAAAAACTGGTTCATGATTGTCGGATTGTTTGGAATGTGCGTGTTTGCACTCAACTGGTCATACTGTTTTATTTCTGTTTGCAAACTATTTTTACTAGTTTTTTGATTTACTTTCCAAGCTAAATCTATCATTTTGACTTTTATCTCTTCAATTACTTTTCTATCTTCTATCTTATTTTTTTTTATTACTTGGTAAGCGGTCTCTGTTTGATTTTCTACTTGTGTTTTAATCTCTTCTATTTCTTCCCTAATTTCTTCTTTTATTTTATTCTGGCCCATTTCAATCTGGTCCTTTAACTTTTCAAGCATTTCAGCTTGCCCTTCTAATTTACTTTTCATTTCATTATTTTGTTTTTTAAGCTCTTTGGCTATTTTTTTATATTCTTCGGCTGTTTCTTTTTGTTTTTCAAACATGCAAGTTAATAAAGCTATGATTTCCCTATTCTCTTCTTTTTGCTCAACTTCTTTTTCGTTTTTATCTTTTTGTTCTTTACTAGAAACATTCTCTACTTCTTTTGCTTGAGTTTCCATTTTTTCTTCACTGGGGACCTTTTCTATTTCACTAGTTTTGTTTTTATTTTGTTCCTCGCTGGAAACATTTTCTATTTTTTTACCTTGAGTCTCCATTTTGGCTTTATTTCTTGTCATATTTATAATTTTAAACTTTACTTTTTTATATTATTTATCTTTAATAATATATTTTATTCACGCTCATAAGTTTACTACTTTTTATTTTATTTAATTTATAATCAAACATGAGTGTTCGGTGAACTTTTCTCCCACTACATTTCCCCTAATACCACTTGCATGCCAATTCCTATCCTAATGCCTACCTGCACCTATCTTCCTATATCTATAAGGTATATATATATATTTTTTCCTTTTCTTTTTTTTTGTTATACCAACTATATTATTTAATTTATACAACTATATTATTTCATTAACTAAATTCACTTATCTTTCTTTTATAACATAGAATTATTATCAGTGCCATTTATTCTCTTTCATCTCTCATAAAATATTTCAATTTAATTATACATTTTTATTTTTGTGAGCCAAAATTTATTTTTTTTTAGTATATTTTTTTATTACGTATTTTTTTTATGAACAGATGTTCATGCTCTCACGTTGGACGACATTTGTAACAGGAATTAAAACTCTGCTTAATTACACCTTTTAAGACCCTTTTCAACTCTACATCTCGAACTTGTAATTTTAAAAAGTTTCTATTTATTTATTTTAATTTTATGAAATCATATTATTTTGCAAAATATATTTTTAAAAACCCGTTATTCAAGCAGGAGAGTAAATAGAATTAATACTTACATATCAATCATACCCCTGGTCAGACTGTGATTTAATAAAATATTAAACCAACAGTCATTTTTCCAGACCGAAGTAGCTCTCCGGCTGCCTGAAATGTGAAACATCCCATGGGGAATTTATAACAGGTTTAAAGCCCAGGGAACCATCCATTATGGAGATTGGAACTCATGAGATGTCAACAACATGTTTCAAGTGCTTTATCTATGGCTAGCTCTTCGCATGAGACCGGCTGCACATTTGATTGTGAATGGAGAGAGAGCGAAAGATGGAAAAAACGACATTAATAATTTTAAACAAAATTTATTTTTTTAAAAAAAAACAATGATAATAATTATAAACACAAGAATAAGATATAATTAAAATGTAAACACATAAGAAATATTATATATTAAATAAAATTTGCATGCTCATTTTAACGATTGAGATTTAAATGTTTTTATTCTGATATCAATATTTACCTAGGCTTTATAGCGCTTCTTTTGGACTTTATTGGTCATTTCAAACATTGTCTTTGTAGCAATTTTATTAGTCTTTAATTTCCATAGTAGGTATCATAGTTCCTAGATTTCTTTTGTAGTTGGGTTGTAGTTTGTAGTTGGGTGATCACCCCTTTTGTCCTCGGATCCGGTTAGTTTCTTGGTCCTTGGTGTTGGTATTTTTAACTGAAAGATAGCTTCTTGTGGTCCCTTGTTCAGGTGGCTTGGTTTACCTAATTTTCATTTAATTTAGTAGGGTGGGTTGAAACTTCGGCAGAAGGCGAGTCAGAGTAATATGTTACAGCATTTTGCTAAATGGCACATGGGAGAATAGCGAGAAAATGACCGAACACAATGTTCGGTTCTAGCCAATCATTTTTTAATCTGACTTGAAAATGAACTTAATTCAAACTTAAACAACTCTGCTGAACTCAAAATTTAACACTGAATTCAAAACTCTATCTCAACTCTCTCTCTCAAACAATAGAGAATGTTCATCCTTTATATTACTCTGACCCCACCCACCCTGCTCTAGCTTCAACACATTTTATCTCAAAAAATTTAATTATAATTTACATGTCTTTATTTCAGTTTCGAATTTTAATTACAGAGATTAGAAATTGTTCAACTAATCAGTCTGGAATTTTAATCCCCAGCCTGATTATTTTTGTACATACTATTTTAATTAATCACAAACCTTTTATTTTTTAAATTAAAAACACAAATATTCCTTAAAGAATATATTTATCTGATAATATTCTATAAAAGAAAGACAAGTTATAATTATTAGTTTCTAACTTAGCTCTAAATTTCCCTGTATTTTAATTTCTATATTTTCAAGTATTGATTCTGATATATTTTTTTAAATTTTATATATTTTTTAATAAATAAAAACACGTGAACTATGTAACTCGTATATACACACACCTGTGCAATGCGTGTATATACATACTGTTACATTATATATATATATATATCTATATCTTGTAACAGTATGTATACTGTTACATTATATATATATATATTCTAATCTTGCCATTTGCATCTCACTTTCAGGGCAATATCATATAAAATAAAAATGGGTTAGCTCAGTTACAAATTACGTTTGTTTAAATGGAAATAATTGATAAATAAAATATTCTGCATTAATATTAAATGTTCCACTAGCTCAAATTCAAAATAAGAATAAGGTTCAGTTTATAAAATAAATTAAATAAGTATTTAATTTTATCATGAGACTTAGAAGTGAAAATACAGGTGACAAGAAAGATTACATTGAGCCAATATCCCACAGGATACTACCTCAATGGCATAAGAACACTATCCCCCTTTATTACTATCTTAAATAATAAACTTATAGTATTCTTACAACTTTAATAAATCCTACTCATTAAGATTAAACTAATAATTAAATCTTAATCTTTTATTTATAATAATTTAGCTCAATAAAATCTCAGGTTCAGAAACTATTCTAAGTTAATTAAAATTACTGTAGTAAAACATGAGAAGGGATTTTTATGTCATACTCTTCTACACTTAACTATTAATAATACTAATAAATAATAATAATAATCTTCATTGGATGGACTAATCTGTATATCTTTTTCTTCACTATAATTTTATTATCATAATAAAAAAATAAAATACTATAATATAATCTTTTATCTTCATATAATAATGTAAGAAAAATATGTGTAGTAGCACTTATAATCTGACAACATAGGTGTGTGGCAACGGAAGTATATAATTCAATGTGCCATTATGATATCTAATTTATGACCATAAGATAATGTAAAATGCGATTGCTTAAATAAATAAATTCCAAGAAAAATATTCAAATTCTTAAAATAATTCTTTATTTATCTCTGTGCAAAATTATATGTTTGATTTAGTGACTCTGTGTTTTAGATGCATTATGATGGAAAAAATAAATAATCAGACACACAAATTTTTGAAAAAATAAATTTAACAAAGTTTATTATTAACAATGAAATAAAATAACAATTTATTTACTGTATTTACACAGGATATCCTCGATTTACATTTTTTATTAATTAGTTATTAAAACAATCAAGAGTTTATTTAAATCTTCATTCTGACTTAAAATAATAATAATAAAGAAAATACAATTTTATTTAATTTTTTGAGATCAATCTTATGATAAAACTACATTTTTATTATACTAATTTTAATATATCATATCTTGAAATATTATTTTGCTATGCTTCCTTTTAAAACATCCATTGAAACATGGTACGGAAAAACAAAATAAGAATACTAATCAAGAGTGTGGATCTTTTTAAAATAAACAATTTCATCTTGCAACGTTAAAAGAAAATACTATATAAAATATCTACTGTTAATTTATTATTAGATTGTGTGGATATCATTGTTCACTGCACTAGGATCATAAAATATAATACATCCCATTTAATATTACTATAATACTATATAGTTGTAATCACTGATATATTCCCTCATATTTACTAAATATAAAATTGTACCTATGCTTATTGTTTATATCATTTTACTTTATAAACATTGTATTTTAAAAATATGCAATACTCATTAAAAAAAATGAAATAAAATATTGAAAAATTATTTAATATTCCAAAAGCAACTTTGCTTTACATATTTTATTCCTAAAGTTTATTTTATTTTCCAAATATAAAATCTAAACATTTATGAATCTTTTTTTTTCTTTTGGACCCGTTAGATTTTCAATTCCAATTTATACCAATTATACTTCTTCTTACAAGTAAATGAACTTATCTCATTCAAACGATAGCATATTTTAAACTCTAAATTATCTATTATTTCTTTTACAATATACCATACTGTATGATGTAGTTACATTGGAAATCTAGATAGCAAATAGATGAGTAGGCCTAAGGGAAGCAAAACTAGAGTATAACTCATAGCAAATATTAGAGAAAAATATCATGGCATAGTGTATCTATATGAAATAGAGGCATGACCTATTCTGTCTAATGTCCTCCAATAATATCAATGATGTCAAAGCTATTCATTCAGCTTTATTAAAACATCAATACTTAAAGAAAATAGACACCATCCACAAATAAATATATCAGTCACAGGGCATTGTTAACTGTACTGTATATCCACTAAGATTATAAAATACTATTCATATATTCCCTTATTACATCCTACCTTAATATCATCTCCTGGGTTCATATTCATAATATTACAACCAAGCCACTATCTTATCATTATTTCCTAAAGATTTATCAAATCTTACATCGACAAAAACTAACTTGCATATTCGAAACAATAAATAAATTTCATTTATAATTAGAGCGATCTTACTAATCCACAAGAAAAGTCTGTTTTACTTTCTTATTCTATATTCTAAACCATATACAAACTTGTCATATGAATCCTTGGAACATCCAATAATATGAAAGTTTTTAAAATAGTCACATAAATATTTGTTATCATGTTGTGTTATATTACTAGTATAAAATTACAGTATGCATATTCCCAAAATAAATCCTAATCTCATAATTTAAAAGTGTTGTACAAATGTATTTACATATAATTTGGCATTCATACTTTCATATATTACAATTCATAGTCAATCTGCAAAAAGAAAACAAAAATATATATCATAAAAATATATCAATATTCATTAACTATTACCAAGTGATATTGACTTGTTATCACCTATGCAGTCTTCTGTTTTCCATCAGTTAGTTACAACATTGCACACATGAAACACATCCATACTTTTATTTAAATGTTCTTATTTAAATTATTAAATTATTCTACTATAAGATTCTAATATCAGTAAATTAATATTCATGTTCCTACACTTATAAATTAAAATAATTTGATTTTAAAATTAATAAATGAATTAAAACCCTATTTACTTAGTCTTCAGCTGAAAAACAAATGTTCTTTATACAATTCAAATATTTTATTTTCTCAAGAGTTTTTTTTTAAATGTTCTCTTCAAGAGCAATTCTACAACTCCCCTGTTGCTATGATGATGAACAAGACAATCTGTTTCCGGCGGGTGGGCGAAGTTTAGAAATGAATAATAATAAAAAAAATACAACGTCTTTTAAAATCTTGCAAAAATTAAATAAAATAATCATCAATCCATTCTGGAACAGTTCATAGAATAATAGTTTATGTTTCTATTGTCTAGAATGATGATTATTAAAACCATAATAAAATCATAACAGTTAAAAATAATTCCTGGAAGCTTCTATACTATAGTATGCCATATCTGCATAGTGATGCATCATGTTCCATTTGGCTTAGCTTGATTTATCCGGATAAACTTTTTGCACAATATAAAATATTTTTATAATTCCATATTTTCATTTATTCATGATTTCTTTTCTTTGTAGGTTTCTTCTTTTAGTAAAATTTATTACCATTTATTATCTACTTTCAGCGGTTTCATTATTATCTTGAAATTATCTGTTTTTTAAATAATCTATAAGCACATATAATCCTTTATTTCTCAGATTTGGAGTCAAAGTATTCATTTATTATTAACACTCGTAAAAAGTTCATGCACAATAGCTTGACAGGCTGATCTTTAATGTATTAACATACACTTTTGTAAATACTTCTATTAGTCTTTACTTAAAAATAATTTCTTGCAATGTTTATAATGTTCCTTCAAAAAGGATAAAACACATATTCCTATAGCATTATTTCCATAAATTATTATATACCTTACTTGTCATGTTACGCATTAACCTTGGACAATACTACTTTGCTGTTATATAAAATAATGCGTAATTTACTTTTAGTCAGCAAATAGCTTTCCTATTAAGCTTCTTGTACAATGTCCATAAAAATAATTTATTCATTGGAATAGTCCTCTGTGATAATATTACTAATATTACTTTCATAATTATTATATTTATCTTTAAAATTTCCACTAAATACGTTTCATTTATTGGCATTTTCATATTTTTATTGCGAAGTAAATTAAGTTTCCAATGAATACTCCTGATAAAAAACTTTTAAAAGTTAGCAAGGCATATTAAAAATGAAGTTATTAAATATATTTTATTGTTACACTCTCTTTGCAAATACTTTATGATAAATGTCTTATTAGTTTTTGCAAAATAAATTGTATGAGAGCACTAAAATTGACTAAAATAATAAAATTTAAAATTATTATCACCTTGATAGCTTCTACACTTGATCACTAATACATTTGATCACCTTAATCACCCCCCCCATGCAATCAGTATTTATATCCTAGAAAATACCTCATCCTATTGGTTGATTCTTACTTTTCATTTGATACCGAATTTGCATAATGTTATAATCTTACACAATTAAATTCTAAAATAAAAAAATATGACGTATTATAACTTTAAAATTGTTATTTAAAATATTAATCTTAAATCAATTATTACTTTACTAAATTGATTAAACATTTAAAATGACTTTTTTAAAACAATATTTAATAAATTTATCCTACCTTTAATATTTAATTTATCTAGTTTATTTTAAAACAAAATATTTAAAGTTTTATTAACTGTATTCATCTTTATTACATTATTTAAACATTTATAATGACTAATTTAATATTTGCTTTTGTGATAGATAATAATTATATCCAATTCTATAATGCAATTTTATAATATTTTGAACTTTGCTAATAAATACTAGAAAGCATGTGTGTATAACCATATATTATTATGTAAGTCACATGTCTAATATAACCAAGACAGACGGCATCTGATTTACTGTCTGAAAATTAAATGATAAATTGCAACACTTATAATATTGAATAAAATAATACAGTAATACAAAATTTGGAAGAATAATTTAGAAAATATAGAATTAAATACAACTTTCATTACCATAAAACTTACTTTTAAAATATATATTAATTATAATTATTAAATATAATTTATAAAAATATAACTTTTATTTAACTATAAGTTTTAAATTATTAAAATTGAGCTTTTTAAACATACTTTTAAATGTTTATAGCTGCATTATTTATTATGGCCAGCTTTTGCAACCATATGTAATAATATTTTTAGCTTTGTTTAACTGTTCTTAAGTGATTCATCATAATTTTATGCATTACATAATTTCATTTAGCTTTAAATTCTACTTTAAGATATTATCAACAAAATATAACTAACACATCAAGAGAACATATTCTAAACTTAAAATTTGTAATAATTTGCTGTTGTTATGAGCTGATTCTGGCCTATAGAAAAGGGCACAATATATATATATATCAAAGATTTGCATATTTTATATCTACTTTATAATTTACAAAATTATGTAAAACAAAAGTGTTGCTGTACAGACACAAGATTAAAAATATAAGAAAGCTAATGATGATTATATAATAATCACAATATAATAATTTACTAAAATAAAATATAATAATCAGTACATTTATTCACTTACATTATTTCAAAATATAATGTCAATAAATAATTGTTATAATACAATTATTCTAGTTCTTCAATAACTTATAATATGATAGCAATATAAAAAAATATATAAATAAAATACACATTAATATGTGACCTGAACACAGTCCTTCTATATAGGTACTCCAAGAAATACAATAGTTCAAATGCCTATTCCATGAGTTTTCTAATAATTCAATGATATCCACTAATCCAATCAAGGTTAAATATATTATAAATAATGCCCAAAATAAAGTACATTATCAAATTTCAGTATATTCAAAGTATTATTTTATTATCCTGTATATAGTAAAATACTTGATATCAAAGTAGCATTATAAATATGCAGACGCTGATTTTCATTCACAGTGTATGCAATACAGAAATAAATTGGTTCAAACCCTAGGTTAAAGTACTCCATCAGTACTAAAAAATGATATCATATATATAACAGTATATTATCAACTTCGATGTGTTCATAATTAAAATGTTTTGTTTACATGTGACAATAATCTTTCAGCAGAGAAATGTTAAAATGAATTTGAATACTATAAATTTCCTTTTTTCTTCTTTTAACTAGTATTCAGAAAATCAAACCAGTTTTCTAGGCAAATATATTTCTTTCCACTCCAATATTTCATAATTATTAGGCAAATACTTATAAAATAAAAATAAAATATAGTATATAAAAAATAGGATTTGCTTCAATGAGAAGTCAAGATATTAGAGAGTGAATTCGAATTGTTCAGTCACATTTATAAACTTTTATAATTGACATCATCTTCATCATTAAGCCCAAGGTTATACTCATTCTTTTACTCTAATATTAAATTCATTCTGTGTTCCAAAACTAAAATTTCTTTCACAACAGTAAATATAAAATAAAAAAAATATTTACATTGTAAAAAACACAAATACCACACCTCAACTTATTACAAACCAAAACAATTTAAATTATATTTTCACAATATTAAATTGGAAATATGTACATTATATATTATTCTAACTTAAATATTACACATATAATATAAACATAACAACATATATGTTTAAAACATTAAATATTTGTTTTTAATATTTATGACGAACTATTTTTGAATGAAGTTTTAAGTAAAAATACATAGAATAAAAAAACAATAATAATTTCACTATTATTATACATCTTATTTTTATGTATTTTAAATGAATATGATTAATTCATAAGTTATATTGTAATAATGTCACAGCAACCATTTCAATACTCTCAGATTTATGCATCACCTATTAAAACTATTTAGAAAATGAATAAATAAATAAAATTTTATGCTTGCTCTTACACCAAATACTGAAATTAGACCCAATAATGTTTGGTATAATATATATATATAATGTATTCATCATCAAAATCATACAGAGATAAACTCACAATGCCTCAAATACCTGGATTTAGTAATACACAGGAAGTCTTCACCTTGACTACTCTATGCATATTAAACCTTTAGAAATATGTGGCTTCATGCATCCTGAATCCACCACACCTCAAGCCCCCAAGATAACAGGTCTTTCATCATTTCAATTTCCCAACCAATTTTATGCAAGATGAACCTTCATGCAAAACTAACAAAGAATTAACACCAATGTCTTAATATCTGTCAGATATAAACACACCCTTTTAAAAAACAAAATAAACACTTTTACAAAAAGATTAACTCTACCCCCCCCCCCCCGATGATAGACCATGGTTTTACCTCCCATATATTTTTACTCTCACCAAAACATTCAAGAAAATATTTTCACTTATATAGCACTTAGCTTTTCCCACCCTCTTTCTCCAATAAATTTCTAAATAACTCGATGGACAGACTTGAACCTGAACTCACTTCTTGCATGGCTTATGGAATTAAATGCTTCCACACTGGGTGTAATTCTATTTATTTTGGTGAATCACATGCATCAATTAGAAATTAACCAGACATTCATTCACTCTGTTTTCAGCAACTTTTCAGTACATTGAGACAGATAACTCAAAATGAAAAAGAAGCATGCTACATAAAAAATTCCACTCATGCTATTAATCACAAAGATTTATTCTGCCCCATCTTCAGAAAGTGGGCTTTCTGATACTCATTAACACTCACAAATTTACATTAATTTGAATTTCCACAACAATATACATATTTACACAGCACACTCTCTCCATTACTTCCCAATTTACCCCAACTATGAATATGAGAGTATTGTAACTCTTGAAAGCATTCAGCCTTATTTTGTTACATTAACTGGAAAGAAAAAAACTTCTTTTGAGTTGCATATTAGCCTGTAATTTAATCTGTTACTTTCATCAAATTGAAATGTAAACCGCATAACTTTATCATTTATATCTGTAATCCAATTTGTATCAACCTATATATATTAATAATATTACAAATCAATGACTGTATTTTTTCAAAATAATATACATAAACTTATAAATAAATATTAGAAAATATAGTAATTAAAATTTTTTAAAAAGAACAAAAAATATAAATGTCACTTAGGGGCGCTTTTGACTATCCTTTTAGTCTTTGTCAACTAATACTTTGAAAGGTCATCTTTCCCATAATTCCATGACTTTAACATTTGCTGCCTGCCTATTGATTAAATGTTGCTTCACTTGCAAGTAGCCATATTAAATATTTAAAAAATTATGCTAAGCCACAAATTTTATCATAACTTTTAAGTTTTATTAATAAAAAATGACATAATATATATTGTTTGAAAGATCAAATACCAAAGAATGTAATTACGCTGAAAAAAATATAGTCATTGATATTCAAAGTAATAAAAAAAGAATAAAAGTAAATATTTTTAATAATTATTTTCATATTATTTTATACATTCTAAATTATCATGCATACAACTTAAAATTATATTTTTGTTGTTGTTGTTGTTGTTATTATTATTATTATTATTATCATCATCATCATTATTCTTATTATGTTTCAAAGAAACAACTTTATTGATAACTATAGGGTTACATTTGCTATAAGCCACTCCATATACATATGTTTATATTGCTAGTGAATGGAACAAGTTTAAGTTTGTATACATGATGGAACAAAAATAAAACTAAATTAGGAGGGAAAGTATTTAAACATTGTTGTATTTGTTGAACATGTTTTTTAGAATTATGAATTTTGGGGTAGGCATGGTAGATAGTCTATTCATTTACTAATTTCTCTTTGGATATATTTTATGCAAATACCTTTAAGGGGGGTGCAAATATATGTGTATATGTTACATTTGTGAGTGTTACTTACTGTAATCTGAGTTTTCAAAAGTCTTATGTTATCATTGTTCAATGTAAACATCAAATTATATATCTATTGCAGTGCTGGGTTTAGTTTGCTTTCCAGTGTTTGAGTCCTGATCCTCTATATCAATAGTATGTAGTCAAAGACAACATTCTCTGAATTTCTATTTGTAGACACATGTCACATCTTTTGGAGAAAAATATTGGTTGATAGCACAGATTGGCAGTTAAATGCAACCATGTTAGAGGTTTGATTTTTGTATTATCAGTGACTAGGTTAAGACAAAAATGTTTGGATGTGAAATTTCATTGTCTCTGGCTTGTAATTTTTCCAGTTTGATATTGAATGTTGATCGATGTCACCTTGTGTTGTTACTTAAAGTGAATGTGCACCTAGTGCACCAGTATGCATAAAGCACAAAAGTGGCTGGACAGACAGATGAAATAGAGTCTTTGTAATATGAATTATAGATTGTTTGAATGGTTGTGTTAGATTGTCTATAGGCTTCTATCATGATATAGCAAATTCTGTTTAGATCTGGACAAAGATAGAAAAGATGTTGCTGTGTTTCTTTAGCCCTGTGGCATAGGGGACAAAAAGGATCTATGTTAGTGTATAGTCTCCGGTATCTCAGAAAATATGTCATAGGAAGTGTATGCAGGTTTAATCTCAACAAAAAATCAAAATACTTTGGCTCCAGAGACCATTTTTTAAACTTACAGAGTAATTGTTTATTGTTGATTCTAAGCATTGTCGAATTGGTGTCATGGTATGGATTTGGATGGATTAATGAGTAAATTTGCCAGTATGAGTACTTGTATATTATCTGAAGAGATATCTGTGGAGACATGGTTTTTATATAATTGATAATTGATGATAGTTGGTCATAGGCCGGGTGGGGCCTATCTGTTGGTGTTATTTGAAGAAGGCATTCAATCATTGGAAAGTTTTTGATTGTGGATTCTATTAGATTTGTGGCCTTCTGTAGATGGAAAGTATAAATACTATGAAGTCTTAATCCATTGTGAATGGATGGTCTGGTAAGCTGTTTTGAAGATATTGACACTGTTTTCCTCTGCCACAAAAGCTTATTGCAGAGAGAAGAGATTTTGTTTATAAAACCTTTAGAAAAATTATTTTTTTATTATTATTATCATCATCATCATCATCATCATTATTATTATTATTATTATTATTATTATTATTATTATTATTATTATTATTATTATTATTATTATTATTATTATTATTAAAAAGTGGGTTGATAAGTTTTTTTAAAATTAATCTACAGTGTCTACAAGTAGTATTTGATATCTCTGTTATTTTTCAAAAGTCTTAATTGCTGTATTATTTTTTAAATTGGACAGGTATCCATCTCAGTACCTTTTTAAGTAATCTCTATTTTACAAAAATTAGTTTGAATCTTGCTTACATAGTATAAATTTTATGCTTGTTTTCTGATTTAACAAATTTAATAACAATCACTTTTATTTTCTAAAACAAAATTATAAAAATTATTCTACTTAATGACAACAATAATAAAAAGCAAATATATTATATTATAATAACTGATTATAAGGAATCAATTAACTGAATACAAATAAACTAAAATAAATTTATTTCTCCATTTTAAAGATCTTATGGCTATATTTTTTAAATTTTTTATACAAATATATTTATTGTGAATAATGTTCAAAATAAAAACAATTATACTTGAAATGATTTTTATATAAAACAAATATGCTTTATGGGAGCAATAGGATATACTGCTTGTTGTCTACCTTTCTAAACTACATTGTAGTCATTAAGAGTAAAGACTTATATAGGTGAGTAAGTCATTTCCCCGATTAATGTGTTATGTTTAATATTAAATTATTAAATGCTAATGTAATTAAGCACAATAACTCTTTAATATTATTTGTCAGATAGATAGATGATTGTTATTTATAATGATAAAGTGAAGTTTTTTGATATGATTGAATGGTTATAATTTGAGTGTTTAATTTATAAGTGAGAAGGTTACTTTGGATATTAATAAATTGGGTAATAGTTTGCTGGACAAAGACACTGCTTGATGGCACATTATCATACTAAAACTATAATATATGAACATTCCCAGGCCATTGATTTTAATCATTTTGCTGTGTTTTTAAAAAAGTAAATACCAAAATCATGTATTTTAACCTTTTTTTATTAACATAAACAAATGAAATGAAATGAAATCAACAAATGTAAAATAAAATCAACAAATTTCAATTTTATTCGGATTTGTGTGTGTGTGTGTGTGTGTGTATGTGTGTGTTAGGCTTTTTAAAAAAAAAATCATTGTAACAAATTTTTTTTTTTCATTTTCATTTTTACACAGAAACAGCTCATTTTCATTTTTACACAGAAACAGCAACAAATACTATAATGGCTTTAAAGTTATTCTGCTTTTTTTTTTAACATGCTATTTTTTTAAAAAAACAATTTTCAATTTTATTAGCCTTTTTGTGTGTTACACTGCTTTTTTTTTTTCAAATTGGAACAAAAAGTAAAAGTTTTTGAAACAGCGACAAATATTAAAATGGCTTTAAACTTATCAAGCTTTTTTTTAATATGCTTTTTAAGGTATTTAAAAAAAAGGGTATAATTGCTATGTTACTACTCGATATTTTTGTTTACAACTATTTTTTGGTGCATTGGTGGTCGAGAGGTCAGTGTGACTGCCTTGCACTTGCAGGCAGTTGCCTGGGTTGCGGGTTCGCATCCCAGCTGATGCTATGACATTTAAAAAAAAAATAATGGCAACAAAAAGTAAAAGTTGTTAGCCTTTACACTCACCCTGCTATTTGTTTGAAAAAACAATTTTCAATTTGATTACATCTTTTTTTGTGTGTTACACCTTTTTTTATTGTTGTTTAAAAATCCATAATTGGAACATAAAGTAAAAGTTCTTAGATTTTGTTTTACATTTTCATTTTCACAGAGAAACAGCAACAAATACTAAAATGGCTTTAAACTTATTAAACTTTTTTTTTTAATATGCTTTTTTTTCAAAAACCAAGTTTATTGTACATTTAGACCACAGAAATACAGACCAAAAAGTAAAAAAAAAAACAAGTAAATGATTATGAAATAGCATGCAAATAAAAAAAAAAAAAAGGATATATTTGAGTTAATGTTTGCACAGGAAACTTTTGTGACTTGTATGTTGTTCCAAAAATAGACCATAGAAATCCAATATGTCTAAAGTTCATAGCAGGGAAGATTAAAATGAGATGCTGTTAGTAGGTAGTATTAATATCCGTGTTTGAGTTTTATGAAATGATGAACAGCAACAGCCACCCAATAAACAGCAAAGTTGCGGGGAGCTCTATCCAATTGCAATGGAGTCCCAGGTTTGTGCAGCTGTGAAGGGGTCAGCAGTGCGCATATCTCTATCCCTTTCCTTGTTTAGTATTTGGCAAAACGCTGTGAATATATTATTCAAGATCTCAGCATGGAACACCAGCTTACAGCACAATGCCCAGATGGAAAAGTTAATTATGGCCGAAAGCCAGATCTCAGAGAATATGCCCTTTTCAATTGCTGTCTTGAGGTTCATTTCAATTTGATTTCTTGTCATGTTTTGTTGAAAATGAGATCTTAAATTGTTCAAAGTTATGCATTCGAAGAGGAAGTGATCGGTAGTCTCTTCCTGTCTTTGACATAATGTGCAATTAGGGTCAATATCTTGCCCCCTTTTATAGTGGAGGAAGGCATTTGTTGGGAGGGCATGCAGGTTCGATTTCAATAGGAAGTCCACGATTTTTGGTGGCAACTTCCAGAGCTTGGTCATCCTTATCATTCGAGGGATGTTGATTGAAAGGCAGCTGGAGATCCTCTGTTTTTGATGGTCAAGAAGATCAAACACTTCCCAATATGCAAGTTTTCTTTGAAATAGGGTTGATGTTGGTTTGATGTTATCAAAGATAAAGTTGATCTGCTGTTGAAGGAGCAAGGCACGTCCTCTGGGGGGTGGCCGATCAGTAGGTTGAATGTCCTTTTCCGGAAGTGGGCATTGAGCACGTTCATTTTCCTTGAAGATATTGTAGAGTACATTATGGATGCATTGTAAGTTGAATATAGTTAGCGAGTGTCGTGAGAGACCATTTAAAGTTTTGGGCTTTTGGAGGATTCTCGAGCTAATTACGGGTGATCGGCCCGCCCAACACAGTTTTCTACAGTCGGTTTCTACTTTGTTGATGAATACCTTGGTGGGGATGAACCCTGCCAAATAGTATATTATTTTTGGAAGAATGAGAGCATATAAAAGGGCTACTTTCCCAAATAGGGAAAGGTATATTTTTGACAAAGATGCGATTGTGGTTTCAATTTTCTCTAATAATGAGTCCTGTATCTCTTTACGCATCACCGTGGGTGTTTTTGATAGGTGAAATCCTAGAAATTTCTGTGGTGCTGCTTCAAATCCACCAGAGATCTTCTGGCCAGTAAGAATTGACCAAATAGCTGATTTTTTTGGGTTGACAAGGAAACCAGATAATTTGGCATGGTGATCAAGAAGTTGTTTTAGCTTACCCAGTTCATCACGGGATGAAAGAAACACAACTACATCATCCATATAGGAGATGTGATTGATGTTCTCATTAAGTAGTGGAACAGCGATACCAAAAAACGTGGCCTCGATGTTCAACAGCATTGGATTGATATAGGCAGCAAAGAGAAGTGCACTCAGGGGAGAACCTTGGGGGATGGAGATGTAGGGCATAAAACCCAGGGCAATGCGACCATCTAGTGACAAGAACACTTCCCGATTGTAAAGAAGGTTCTCAATCATTTGAATGTATACGGGTGGTACATTTAGCTGTTCCAGAACACTGAGAAGAACATCAATTCTCACAGAGTCGAATGCCCCAGCTATATCAAGTTGGACTGCAATGGGCTGGGACTTCCTTTGTCTCTGCACATGATCGACCAGAAGTTTGAAGCGGCTGACAGCGTCAGATGTTGAAGTGCCTTTTTTTGCAAATTGATAGCGCGAAAGTTGTTTAATTATGTTATATTGAATCTTGTCTTTAATGATGCTCTCGATGATCTTTGTCAATAGAGGAATCATCGAGATAGGATGCAGGTTATTGAGATCTGGTTGTGCATCTTGCTTCTTTAAAAAGGGTACCATAGAGATGGGACATAGGTTTATTAGGTGGTGACTTCGAGTGGCGATGAGGTCTATCATTCCGTGGATTACTGGGATAGTAAAAGCTCTTAGGTGTAAAAGTAGAAATCTGGGAATTCCATGCATGCCAGGATGGACACTTTCTGGGAGTGATTGCAGTTTGTCAAGAATATCACCATCTGTGATGTTATGTTCCATAGGGTTGTTAGCAACAAAAACTCTACGGATGTTAGTGACACCAATAGGTTGTAATTTTCTTTTGTAAAAGTCTCTTATTTTGGAAAGCATGGAGAGGCCGATATATTGTTTATTGTGTATCTTGATCAATGAGGGTGCCTTGTTTTGTTGGTTGGATCCTAGGGCCCATCTGATGTAACCTCGAGTCCAGAAGTGTTGATATGCTAAGTAACTGCGCGCTCGTTTAATTGATAGGTATTCAGCCAGGGATTGTTGGGTAGCTTTGTATTGTAATTTAAGGCGAGTGATTTCTTGGATATTTTGCCTTTGTATGGGCAAATGTTTAAGTGTGTCGGCTATCTTGTCTAATTGACTTAGTAATTTGAGGGGACCTTTATTATTTTGAGTGCATTTATGAATATGTGATTGTAGAATATTTATGAAGTTATTCCATTTATCACATGGTGAAAGTGTGTTTATATTAGCAGAGTTGAATGATATGTAAATCTCAGAGATGAGTTGTATAGTGGCAGATTCCTTTGTGAGGATCCTCATTGTTCGTGGAATGTTGCCATATGAATGTGTGTTATCCACAATTCTGATAAGGACCTCTAGTGCCATGTGGTCTGTAAAGACAACAGGCCACAGGTTAGCTTCAATGAAGGGAGCAAGTGAAGGAGAGAAGTATAAAAGATCAATGAGGGACTTGAACCGTGATGAATAGAATGAGAAGGCAGACACATCAAAAAGCTGTCTTCCACTTGTGAAGGTGTTGCTCAATGATTTTAAGTGACTCCTTTCAAAAGAATTATATGTATGATTAAAGTCACCCAACATCAATGCAGGAAAAGGGTTAGTTCTTAAAACCGCATTGATAGTGTGGATGATTCTATAGATTATATCTGATGCTTTGGTCATGTAAACATTTATTATGTTAAGTGTCCATCCATTTACCTGTATAATGGCTATGAGGCAGTTAGAGTCTATATGAATTATTTTGAAAAAGGTTATTTTAGATTTTTTATTAAAAAGAATTGCTACTCCACCAGATGCAGAGGAGGAGAAGGAATAATGGAAGTATCCAAATTTTTGAATTCTCTGTATGATGTTTTGGTCAGATAGTGTGTGAAGTTTTGTTTCATTGAGGCAAAGAACATCAGGTGTATTATGCTTAAGCCAGAATGATAATGCTTGGATTCTGGCAAGGGAGTTCATGCCTCTGACGTTAATCGATGTTATGTTGAAAGTCATCATTGATAGTGAAACCGCTTTCTCGTGTGGGAGAGTTTGCCTGATTGGAATGTGATCCAGTTTCTAAGACCATAATATTCTGTTCCAGCATCAAATTGGTGGGGTGATGATAAGGTTCAGATTGTATTAGGTTCTTAGATAAGTTGAGGTCTGGTGGAATAGGTTCAGGAATAGGCCACAATGATGGAGATAAGTCTATCAGTAAGCGTTCATTATCATTTTCATGTTGACATGAGGCCACTTTATTTTGAGACAAAGGGTCAATCAGTTGTATGTTGTTATCTTGGTCTATTGTTTTTGTTTCATTTGTGAGGTTATATGAACTTGTGACTTTTGGAGAACGGTCTCTTCGTTTTTTTTCACAAGGTCTATTTGGTGGGGGAATATTAGTCTTTGTTGCATCTCGAAGATTGTCATGATAAAAATTTGCAATTTTATTACTGTTGGTTTGTGTTCCCCACATTTTTTTTTATTTCAAAAATAATGACAACAAAAAGTAAAACTTGTCAGCCTTTCTTTTTTAAACTATAAACATCAACAAATTAAAAAAGTATTACAAACAATATGTTTCTTGAGTTTTTAAAAACCAGTTGAAAATTTTTGAAGCGTTTTTACAATAACAACAACCAAAATGAAAGAGCAACAACTTAAAAAACTATTACCCAAATAACCAATGAATACTTTTAAACTGGTTTTTCTTTTCAAAAAAGAACTAAAACAACAAATCTTAAATATCTTCAAAATACATGAACAATTTCAAACGAAAAGGAAATTTTTGTTAGGTAAACATTACAAAATGTAAACATTTGTAAAAAGAAACAAGTCAAAAGAAGAAAAACAACAACCATTAAAAATATTCAAAATCACTTCAACTTCAAACGCTACTTGTAAAATCTTACTGAGAGTGCCATGTCAAATACATCTCTGAAAGGATGGCCAGAAAAATATCTTCATCCTTGTGGAGATGTCGCCACATAAATTCTGCAAGGTAGTTGGTCTGCATGTGAGCACCTCTGTAAGGGTCCACAAAGTTGTAGGTGTGATTGACTGTCAGATGATGGAACCCTGACACCTCAAAATCAGCAGACATAACCCTTCCAACAGTTTGAGAAGATAGTCGATTCAGCCTTGACATTGTCTTTCAGGGCCTGAAAAAGTGTGGATGCAGATCAGCAAGGAACACATTTCAAGAAACATTCATGTGTCTCATGACACATACCCCCAAAAATTCACTGTTGAGCTAGCACTCTTCCCTGATAGTTTTTCCTTCTGCTAAAGAGTTTCATCCACCTCAACAGTCAAACTGGGTCCACCAATTTGACAGCATGCTCGAGCTGACAAACTCTCAGAACACAACTTCCACAAACTGTTGGTCCAATGTAAGATGGCACTTTTTCCAATCGACAGTTCTGTCTGGATGGCTTGGATACTCAGCTGTTTGTGGCTCCAGTAATATATAACATGTAAAGCTTGAACTAACGGTATTCTGGAGCTGCCAAACCAACTCTGCTTTTGAATGGAACATGTTCGCTTGCTTAAACACAATGGACAGGTAAATTGAGCTGTTCCTTTACAACAGAATAACTTTATTGATGATCCACAATTGCATTTCTTCAAATGTGGAAGCACCTTGATTGTTTGCAAATATGACACAGCATCTGATTCTGTTGCTGGTAAATCACAGAATCAAACAAGATGTGCGATTTCCTGCACCATTCTGTTGGTCTTGTGGAATGTTGCAGACAGTACATTACTTGATGCATTACCTAATTCAAACTATCTTCACACATCTATCTGGACAAGATTTTGCCACTTAAAACTTCAATACAGAATGGTGTAAAGAATCGGATAATTATTACTTAAGAAAATTGCAATATTTCAATACTAAAAAAAAAAAAGGTAAATAAAAAAACAATTTTCATAAAATTCAAATACACACACCCTCACACCAAGCCATAAACATTGTATGAAGTGTGAAAATTCACAAAATTTATTTACTGCAATGGGACAAAGTGGCCTGCAATTTGTAGCACAACAAAAATGTTGTATTATAGCAAATGTGGGTTCAAACATGTTGTCAGCCATGGAAATGGCATTTTTATGTGCTTTAGCACAGCGGTCTTCAACCTTTTCACACCTACGGACCAGCAAAAATAAGGATTAAGGTTTCATGGACCAGCAATAATAAGGATAGGGTTTCACAGATCAGCAGAAGTCTATAGATAAATTTTCTTAAAGATGTAAACTGCTTAGCCTTAGCTGAGCATAATTGTTATAACTGACCCAAACAACATACTAGTTACTGTGTATAGTAATGGTGTTGCTTACCTTTACATGTTGAACACTTTCTCAAGTTGCACAGTCATGCTGTTACAGAAAACAGTACAATAACAATCATTCTCATTAATGTGCCTGCATTGCTACATTTATTATTTCATTGTTAAAACATGCAAGAATAAAATGTTATTCACTTGAATGTTGGGAAATATCACAGTTAGTGTAATTACATGACAATGATTATGATAGATGTAATATCTGTATTTAATGTTAAATATGCAAGATGAACTTATATATATATATATAGTACCGGTCAAAACAGTAAAAGTACCTCGAATCCGATCATGCTCGAGATACACAGGTCTGGAACAATCCTGAATTCTAACCTATTTGCCTATTCTTCGAATCTCTGACCCAATGAACAACAATTCTCCAACCTGGGAACCAATCACCTAATGTGTACAAACAAAAGAAATGCACGGCGATACTCCCAATTCCGTTTAAAAGATGGAATCCTCCAATGTAAGACCAAAGACATGGAGAGCCCATGGAAAATCATGACACCAAATAAGATTAGGATACAACTGATCGAACATATTCACAAAACCTTGGGACATTATGGGCCACGGAAAACTGAGGAAGCCCTGAGACGTCAATTTTACTGGCCAGGTATGTACACACAGATCCTCACAGTGTTACGGAAATGTGCAATGTGTGCCCGGACTAAGTTTCCAAACAAGTCTTACGCTGGAACTATGAAACCCATAACTGCATCAAGGCCCAATGAGTTAATTGCAATCGACCACTATGGCCCATTGCCCAAATTTAGAAATTTCCAATATTTACTCGTGACCTATGATGTTTTTTCCAAATATGTACGAGCGTATCCTGTCCGGGCTGCAGACTCAAGGAATACGATTCGGACCCTCCAAGATAAACAATTCCCTGAAGTGAGAAAACCTAATTCTATTCTATCAGATCATGGTTCAACCTTCACTTCTAGGGAATGGAAGGGCTGGCTTTTGAAGCAACAAGTCACTCATCGGTTGACATCGATTAGGAATCCCCAATCTAACCCATGCAAAAGAGTCATGAGAGAACTCAATCGTCTCTTTCGCACCTACATATCAACCAACCACTGGGATTGGGTAAATAAAACTCCAGAAATAGTTAACTGTATAAACCAGACGATAAATGAGTCTACCGGTTTTACGCCCGAACGCCTTCATTATGGGAAGCCATGTCGCAACTTATTTCCAAACCTGGTGCCACTAGATGAAATAGTTATTGACCCCATTCGTGACCAAGAAGCTGCTAGAAGACGGTTGGCCCAGGCAGCCGAAAATCGCATAAAGAGGGGACGGATGCAATGTCACCAATTTCAGGAAGGGGATCAAGTATGGTTGAGATCCCCCAAGACTAGCAGTGTAGTAAAAAAGGAATTTAAAAAATTTTTTCCCTTGTATAGTGGACCATATCTTGTTCAAAAGAGATGTCATGAAAATGCTTTTTTATTGGAAGGAGAAAATGGGTTTAGTGGCATCTATAATGCACGACAATTGAAACCCTACACACCACCCAATCCTCACACCAAATATTTCAGTTAATAGAAAAAAAAAAATTGCAGTAAAATATCAAAATGAAAGATTCTTCTCCATACTAAAAACGTGAGTCATATAAGGCAGTTTTTTTTTTTGTCAACAAGAAGCAAATTTTTCAGGCTCATTTATTAAGGTTGTTTTTCTCACCAGCATTATATTAGACTCCAACAAAGGTATTTTTTTATTGATTTTTTTTTTCACTTTAAGTGGGGAAGAATGAAGCAGTCAATGTCTAATCATCATTGAGCTTCATGCTTAACCATCTACACTAACCTCCTATGGGGCCCGCAATTCAGACCCTGCTATAAAGATATGCTATTCGCTCACACACTGTATGTCGAATCATTCTAAAGATAAGTAAAATTAATTTTGTTTAGTAAAAATGAAACAATAGTTTGAATGATGCGTATATATATTATGACTAAAGCAATAGTTTTATTGCTATAAAAATACATTTGCTTAGATATTTGTAATTATTTTTATATCTGTGTATATTCAATGTAACAACAAAGAAAAATGGGGAAGGCTTGAAATATTGAAATTATCTTTATCACTAGTCAGATCATTGTCTATAATTAAAAAATACATTTGCTTAGATATTTGTAATTATTTTTATATCTGTGTATATTCAATGTAACAACAAAGAAAAATGGGGAAGGCTTGAAATATTGAAATTATCTTTATCACTAGTCAGATCGTTGTCTATAATTAAAACTTATAAATCTTAATTACAATCGAAAACAAATTGTTTATCAGTTTGCAAATCTTTCAAAACAGCTAAAAGGGGTATTTCAAGCCTTATCTATTGAAAATATTTTACTAATTAAATGTTGTTTTTAGGGGGATTACAGAGATAAGGGGGGGGTATGAAATTGAATTCTGGGCAGTATGGAAAGGTTATAAAAGGAACCAGTGAACAAAAGAGACTTCACTTAGACTTTGAGTTTTACTTTGGAGTTTACTGTCAGTTTTTAGAATTGAGAATTACTTTTAAGAAGCCAACACAAGTTCAGCAAATGGGGCGTGAGTAGCGGAGCCGTCCACCTCTCTTTCCTCTCGGAGGACTGTCTACCAGCCGTCAAACTTCCATCTGACTGGCCATATGAAATGACATAGAATTGCCAACCGTCCTGCCTACCGCTATGCTGAGATATTCGGTAAAATCCTGTAATTTAGAGCTGCCTTGATACGAACATTCACAGGTGATTTATAATTTGTAGCCAAATTAATTCATAGATCCGTTATGATATTCTGCTAATTTTGCTTTTAAACTCTCTCTCTCTGTAATCTTTTATTAATATCATGTATTTTAACTTACCTTTCACGCTTAATTAAATTATATATATATAAATGTGTGCGATTCTATTAAGATTTTATGTATTTTGTTTAATGTATAAATATGATTTATTTTCTTTAATATGCCAAAATCGCTAAGTTCGCGAGTCAAGGGGAAAATAATTGTTTTACTTGGAAAGGGTGGGCTTTATTTAAAAACTTATCAATAAAGTTTTGTTTATATTAAATAGCAATTGCTCGCGAATTTGGTTTCATTTTAAATTCATGATTCTTAAAGTAAATTAAAAAACTTTTACTGTGGATGAATTTTGCTTTAATTTTCTATTTTAAAAAAGATCGTGAACTTTCAACTTTCATATAATTAATTCATTCCTTTTTGCTGGTGCCTGAAGGGAAAATCCTACCAGTTAATACATATTTGGGAATCAATTCTTTAAATATAAATGTTGTTAGTTTAATAATATTGTAAATAGTAACGTTATTATGCATTATGATTAGTTAAATGACTCAGAATTGGAAACAGATTATTGCGCAAGAGTTTAGACAATTTCCAAGTTTGGAAATTATATTATAAAATTTATATTCATGTCCAGTAATGTTGCTGGCATACATTTTCTTTCTGATATTTTATCTTTCCATTTTCTTGATTGTTTTATTATTGGGGACATCGAAAGCATGAAGCTCCCGTCCTTCTTAACCAGAGACAATGCTCTCTGTTAAATTATAAAGTTTAAGAGGATTATGTGCTGCGGATGGCCGTACAAAATGATCTGGGGTCTCATTCCCAGCCTCTACTTTGATATCGTTCCGCCAGAAATGCGCGGATATATCCACTTTAAGTTTGTTTCCAAGTATTCCTTTAAATGATAAAATATCCACAATCGCCATGAAGGTCAGATTCCGTTAATGTATGCTAGTACCATTACTTTTGTCTTTAATTTAATCACCGTCCGCCTAACCTTGAGTAAGTCGCAATGATGTGTTAAAAACAATGTTTCATTTCGTAAAAATACTTTTAGTCCATTGATTTAAACTGCTTTCTTTTAAAAGAAAAAGCTTTATCGATTCCCAGAGACGTAAATCAATTTGTATAATTTATTCTCGTAAATAATGCGCATTGTTTGTCTTTTATGTATATTTATTCAAAAGACGCTAGGTCCAAACAATGCCTATCAAACATATATAATGATTTCAAGATTGTAAATCAATGATTGAGACTGTAAAGTTATATTTATTTGTCAAAATGATTAACGTTAAATTATCGTGTATCTTTCTGGAATCCGAGTCTGTTCCGATCTTGTAGATTATTTTGTACATCCACATTTTGGCATATTAACTCCAAGCGTGAAACAATTTTGTAACATATATATGCGTTTTCTGCATTTATTAAATATATATATATAATCTACAAGATCGGAACAGACTCGGATTCCAGAAAGATACACGATAATTTAACATTAATCATTTTGACAAATAAATATAACTTTACGGTCTCAATCATTGATTAACAATCTTGAAATCATTATATATGTTTGATAGGCATTGTTTGGACCTAGCGTCTTTTGAATAAATATACATAAAAAACAAACAATGCGCATTATTTACGAGAATAAATTATACAAATTGATTTACATCTCTGGGAATCGATAAAGCTTTTTCTTTTAAAGGAAAGCAGTTTAAATCAATGGACTAAAAGTATTTTTACGAAATGAAACATTGTTTTTAACACATCATTGCGACTTACTCAAGGTTAGGCGGACGGTGATTAAATTAAAGACAAAAGTAACGGTACTAGCATACATTAACGGAATCTGACCTTCATGGCGATTGTGGATATTTTATCATTTAAAGGAATACTTGGAAACAAACTTAAAGTGGATATATCCGCGCATTTCTGGCGGAACGATATCAAAGTAGAGGCTGGGAATGAGACCCCAGATCATTTTGTACGGCCATCCACAGCACATAATCCTCTTAAACTTTATAATTTAACAGAGAGCGTTGTCTCTGGTTAAGAAGGATGGGAGCTTCATGCTTTCGATGTCCCCAATAATAAAACAATCAAGAAAATGGAAAGATAAAATATCAGAAAGAAAATGTATGCCAGCAACATTACTGGACATGAATATAAATTTTATAATATAATTTCCAAACTTGGAAATTGTCTAAACTCTTGCGCAATAATCTGTTTCCAATTCTGAGTCATTTAACTAATCATAATGCATAATAACGTTACTATTTACAATATTATTAAACTAACAACATTTATATTTAAAGAATCGATTCCCAAATACGTATTAACTGGTAGGATTTTCCCTTCAGGCACCAGCAAAAAGGAATGAATTAATTATATGAAAGTTGAAAGTTCACGATCTTTTTTAAAATAGAAAATTAAAGCAAAATTCATCCACAGTAAAAGTTTTTTAATTTACTTTAAGAATCATGAATTTAAAATGAAACCAAATTCGCGAGCAATTGCTATTTAATATAAACAAAACTTTATTGATAAGTTTTTAAATAAAGCCCACCCTTTTCCAAGTAAAACAATTATTTTCCCCTTGACTCGCGAACTTAGTGATTTTGGCATATTAAAGAAAATAAATCATATTTATACATTAAACAAAATACATAAAATCTTAATAGAATCGCACACATTTATATATATATATAATTTAATTAAGCGTGAAAGGTAAGTTAAAATACATGATATTAATAAAAGATTACAGAGAGAGAGAGTTTAAAAGCAAAATTAGCAGAATATCATAACGGATCTATGAATTAATTTGGCTACAAATTATAAATCACCTGTGAATGTTCGTATCAAGGCAGCTCTAAATTACAGGATTTTACCGAATATCTCAGCATAGCGGTAGGCAGGACGGTTGGCAATTCTAGGTCATTTCATATGGCCAGTCAGATGGAAGTTTGACGGCTGGTAGACAGTCCTCCGAGAGGAAAGAGAGGTGGACGGCTCCGCTACTCACGCCCCCATTTGCTGAACTTGTGTTGGCTTCTTAAAAGTAATTCTCAATTCTAAAAACTGACAGTAAACTCCAAAGTAAAACTCAAAGTCTAAGTGAAGTCTCTTTTGTTCACTGGTTCCTTTTATAACCTTTCCATACTGCCCAGAATTCAATTTCATACCCCCTATCTCTGTAATCCCCCTAAAAACAACATTTAATTAGTAAAATATTTTCAATAGATAAGGCTTGAAATACCCCTTTAGCTGTTTTGAAAGATTTGCAAACTGATAAACGATTTGTTTTCGATTATAATTAAGATTTATAAGTTTTAATTATAGACAACGATCTGACTAGTGATAAAGATAATTTCAATATTTCAAGCCTTCCCCATTTTTCTTTGTTGTTACATTGAATATACACAGATATAAAAATAATTACAAATATCTAAGCAAATGTATTTTTTTAATTATAGACAACGATCTGACTAGTGATAAAGATAATTTCAATATTTCAAGCCTTCCCCATTTTTCTTTGTTGTTACATTGAATATACACAGATATAAAAATAATTACAAATATCTAAGCAAATGTATTTTTATAGCAATAAAACTATTGCTTTAGTCATAATATATATACGCATCATTCAAACTACTGTTTCATTTTTACTAAACAAAATTAATTTTACTTATCTTTAGAATGATTCGACATACAGTGTGTGAGCGAATAGCATATATTTATAGCAGGGTCTGAATTGCGGGCCCCATAGGAGGTTAGTGTAGATGGTTAAGCATGAAGCTCAATGATGATTAGACATTGACTGCTTCAATATATATATATATATATATATATATATATATATGGATTTTGTATAATAAAAAACTTTTTTAAAAAATTTTGAATTTTTTTAGAAAAATAAAAAAAAATTTAAAGAACAAAAAATAAATAATATAAATGGAAATGATTTTAAATATATATATATATAAAAAAAGGAAATACATCAAATAACATTATTAATAAATTAAGTTGGTCAGATAGGATAATATTGCAATCATTTAAATATGGAAAGTTTTAATTTAATGTTCATTATTTATAAAGTTATTACGGTTTACAACAGTTCATCTTTATCCATTGCTTGCCATGAACGTGAATTCCCACACCATCCTCAAAAGATTGGTATCCATTTAGCCGTTGTTTATTTATTTATTCGGAGGTTTTTTAGTTTAGTTGGTCCTCAATGTAGAAAACGATAGTTCATTTCTCTTTCTTTCTTTGGCAAAACTGAAGGGATTGAATCATGCGTCTCTTCAATCCCTTCTCCCATCTCTTAAATTCCTTCTCCCACACCTCCACACTAATACCTATCTTTCACATCGTAATAATCATAATCACTAACTAATAATTTCCAAACTTGTCCTTTTATATTACTTTGAAAGATTGACTTAACATTATGTCATCGATGTGATGATCCTTTTCGTTGAGGTCCGATTTCCCAATGGATTTATTTCATTTGCTAAAAGTTTCTATTGTTTTCCTATCTGACCGATGTTTTTACATTTAAATGCCCAAGGCTGGTTTACATTTGACTAATTAAATTTATCATTTCCATTTCTGATTAATTAACCTGTTTTCCAAATCAAAGATATATTTAAAGATATAATTTTATCTCCAAAGCTTTTTAAAATTTAGTTTTAAAATACTTTTTCTTTAATAAAGTTTTATTTTAATAATTTTTCATTATCTGTGCGATTTAATATATACGAGTTTAAGATGATATTTAATTTCAATTTTTAATTCTTAAAGAAAATTTTTAAATGCGAACTTTTTAATTTACTTTCATGTTTAATAAATAAAAAAAAAACAATGTAACGAACATCTGTGCTCGTTACAATATATATATATATTTCACAAGTGTGTGATCATGTTATCAGTTGTATGAGATAGATTGGATAGCTGAAGGGAGCATAAAAGTCTGGGTTCAAATCCCATTTAATTATATCTAAACTCCAGGGATATAAAATATACTTGTACTTAAATTATATTATATATATATATATATATTTAAACTAGGGCCATTATTGTAAATGATATAAAGATACTATGACAAAGAATGAATTGTAAAATTAATTTAAGAAATCAAGTATAATTTCAAAGGCTAATCATAATCTTAGTTACTATTAAAAAAATTTAACATATATTTTTTTACTTGTTTGAATGCTATTGACTCTCTGATTTATCAGCTGTTATATAGCTACAAATCAAGCATATAATCTTACCTCTTCTTTATTCATAAATAACCTCAATAATATCTGGTTTGAATCCATGTTCATACCTCTTTTCGTAGTTATTTAACACAGACGCATTTGTAAAATTAGTTTTAGTTTTTTTAAATGTGAATAATTTAATCAATAATATGAGAGTTAAAGTAAATAAAATAGATCCATCTAATATCGTGTATGATATGATATGGAGAAAGTGTGTAGTCAATGGGATTGACAATATATATACTATGATGAACTAAGATAAATTTGATAAGAATGACCCAGCATTGACATATGTACAAAAAAAAACCTAAAACTAATTTTACGAATGCGTTTGTATTTTGTAATAATGGAAAGAAATGTGGGCATGAATTCAATCCAGGTATTCTTGAAGTGATTAGTGAAGAAATAATGGAGAGAAGAAACAAAAAGTCGTTCTTTATTGTGCAAATTCAACATATCAGACATCCAATAGTGTACAAATAAAGAAAATGTTTTTTTTTTATTTTTAACTGTAAAGAAACTACTATGCTATTATTATGAAAGTAGACTTGATTTTGTAAATTAATTTTATACTTTATTTTCTGTTATTTATATGTAGTGATATGAAATTTTGATTTTATCTTTCCATAATCTCAGCTTGAAAAAAGCATAGTCTTTTAATTCAAGATATTAATCCACTTACTTCTAGAAATTAAATATTTTCATCAAAGCCCTTCATAAGACATGGCCCCAGAGGCACCACTTGCAAACTCTAACTTTTATGTTAGTCAGATAATAATTTTATTTAAACTCTCATACACGACCCTCAACTATCCACTCTATCTCATATTGCTGACACACTTGATCACACACATGGATAGTTGAGGGTAGTGTAAAAGTCTGAGTTCAAACTCCCAATATATCATATATTGGAATTCAGGTATGAAAAAGCCTGTACTGTAGAAAAAATCTTATATTAAACTCTTATAGTATTCCAATTTGTTATTTTACAGTATAATTTTACTTATGCAACTAATGTGTACCAAAGTACTATTTGTCATATTTAATATAAATTAATAATGGTAATTACAATTTCAAAATTTTTATTTGAGTTGACCAAATTAAATCCGTTTGCATCTTCAACTACCTTGAATTTATAGAAATCTTGTTACTCTTGAACATTAGGTAAAGGATGTGTTTTTGAACATAGTGCACCTGATGAAAAAAGACACAGACTTTAAAACCATAGTACTATCAAAATGGAAGGGTAATTTTAAAAAAATATTTTAGATTATCTTCACTACAGTAACCTTGTTATATTCTGGATGCCTAAATAGGGTTACACATTATATGAAGATCTTAATAATGTAATGATATCATATCTAATTGCTATGCTTGTGACCAGGATTCAAATCAATGTTGGGTAAAACTTTATTCTAATCAGGCTTAGGACTTTTTTATAGATAATCAGCATAAAACCAATCTTTCTAACCATTTAATATTGGTTGGTAAATGAGTGTTTAGTTAATCCTAACTACCAGTTAAAACAACAGTGACAAAATAGTTTGAACCTATTCTTCTTTTCTGATACATTTACAGAAACTTACTAAAGAAACTGTTGTAGGGCATTGTACTTTTACCTATAGGTTATATGATCTTTTAGAAGTCAATAAATATTTTTGAAAGAGTCTCTAAATAACTGCTAATAGTATCATGCATTATTTTTTTCATGGTTATTAATTTGTTATGCTTCATGATTCAATAAATAAAAATATCAGTATGGCCACCTGCTCAATTGTTCAGGAAATTGAGAAACATTCAAACATCCTATTGAAAGCAGGAATCCAACAGTTTTATTGAATAAAAATAATCCAGTAATTCATCACTAGGGAAGTCATGTGACATTTGAGTACCAAAAATGACAGATTGATCTGTAGTCCATAAACTTAACCTCTTAAATCAATCATCCTACAACTATAAATGATCATGGTAACTGTTTTATTCATTTTTTCAAAAGTAAGTATAGCTGTTTTTTACTTAGCTGACAATTGATCCTGAAAAACATAAGTTGATTATCCCTAAACTAAATTGAATAAAGCAAATAATTTTATCAGTAGTTGCTAAGGCGGTCATATAATAATCAACACATCCAAGTGATAGAATGGTTACAACATTTTCATTTAAGTAATTGAATTGAGATTGCACTTGTTACTTTACTAGCTCAGAATTGTATAACAAACTCCTACCTTATGATTTTACTATTGTAGCACTGGTCTCAGTAATGAACAATGTATTGATAGTACACTATGCAAAATGTACTATTAGAATAATAACATTGACAAATGCAGGTGCGTCATATATAGATCCAAAATTCATCATTGGTGAAAGCCATCAGTTAAAAACTACTATTGGGATTTATATAGGACAATAACTTTGATAGGGATATATTAACCACAGCCATATTGCATTTATTAGTTACTTTAGCTTACACTAGGTGGCAGAGCTATAGTAGAAGAAATAGATTTTTTTTATTTAAATCAGTAAGTTATAGAAGGGTTATAACGATTTCCAGTTTCCATCTCAGAAGAGTTAACTTTATAATAATTTGACTTGTTTAGATTTAATAGACAGACGTTACTTTTTTTTAATGGAGCATCATTCTGAAAACAGACAACTCCACTACAGTCAACAAATCTTTAAAGCAACCTGGAAACCTTCATGGTGACTGCTAAGATGCATTATTTCACCGCAACATCACTTGTATTTGATAAACAGCTTTACGCACAAAAAATATTCATCTAAAATCGTGTCAAAATATTTACGTAAAATAAGTTTACAATTCAACGACCGCACATACGCATCATTTGAGTAAATTTATCAAACCAAACAAACTTCTTTTAATGATTGCTTCAAGTCTACAGAAACAAACAACACTAAAAACCTTTAGAGCTTAGAATCCAATTAAATATTTTCACTTAAAGTAATTTAAAAAAATTTTTCTACTAATTTCTTTAACAGAGAAGCGGCATTCAAAATTGAATTAAAACGTTTAAAAGATGTGAAGTAAAGACGAAATTAACATTTTTTTTTCCCTTGTTATCAGAGAAACACCTCATCATTGGATTTACTAATAAACAATAATACCTTTAAGTAAAAAAACACACTTTTATTTATAATTTTTCTCTTTTTTTATTTTATATATGTGTGTGTGCGTGCGCGCGTGTGATGCTTACATATGTATATTCACTTTTCTTTCATTCTAATCAAATAGTCAAAAAGTGGGTAAATAAATAAATGTATAATAATCACATATATTAAGAAAAAATATATATTGATGCAATTCAATACTTTATATATTATAATTCTAATCAGTTGTTACTAGATTTACGTTAAACTTCATTCAGTATATATATATGGTGTTATGGAATATTGAAATTAAGAGCGAATAATTCTAACTAGGAGTGAAAACTAAATTAAAATAATAAGTGAAAAGCCATTGTATTAATTAAAACAGAAAGCCACAGGCTTTAATCTCGAAAAGCACATTACTATACATGTGTATGAAAGTGGTTATATGTGAAATTATTTATTATTATTTGATGGCAATTCACTTGGTACGGTATAAAGGAATCTTATTCGTTCCTATTTTCTTGCTTGTTCAATATGAATTTGAATCGTTAATTTGGGAGATCCTTTTTTTAAAAAACCATTTCATCAACTCCTACACGTTTTAAATCTAAATTAACCCCACTGCCAAAAAAACTTAATACAAGCATATCCATATCTACATGTGTAATAAAAGTCTATTAGCACTGTACATTTATGATCAAATGATTTGTGTTAATAGAAATAAATTTACTACTTCTGAAATGGAATTGATCTGCAACCACGCAGTTTAATAAGAACAGCTGAGTCTGAAACATATCCTCCAAAGATTGATTAATAAATTATTGTGTAATTTGGTCATTGAAATTTTGAAGATATGGTATTGCTTCATTTATTAAATTATTTGTGGTATTACTAGTTTGTGTGTATATATATATATTGTAGTGTTTTACTTTTTGATTTAAGTCATATATGTGCATTATAAAGTCCTAGTTAATCAAACTATGAAAAGGAAGAATCTTCCATTCATGTATGAGTTTAGATATTTCAAGAACTTAGTTATATATCCTGTTTAACTGACTTAATAATTCCTAGCAGCTCGAGTTGCCGATGAAGTTATTTTTAATTTATTTATGAGAGTGCCAACGTCTGTAGATTCACAAACGTTCATCGAGCAGATTCGCAATAAATAACTAAATCTAATACTTTTTTTAAAAAAAATTCCCAGGTTTAACTATTACATAGGCATATTAGCAAAGGTAATTTCTACAATTTTCTAAACTTAATAATAAAATCTAAGTAACTAAAATTAAGCACGCACGATGAAAAGTTGATATTATTGTTAAATATTTTATTACAATCAATTAAAATATTTAAATGGTAAATTATTAATAAAACTGGGAAGAACATATAATCACCCCTCCAGATAGTTAAGTTAAATATTTAAAACAATCGAACAATTAATATTTACGTCTTTTATAAGTGTCTCCTAGAAGGCTGTAAATGAAAGTTACTTGAATAATACAGTGAATGTCTCTATCAGTAGTATATTATAAGCTTATAGTTTAACTTTTAGTTTGCAAACATTTTTAATTACACACAAATTAGAGTTTGAATTTCAACTAGTTTACCAGTAAGTTCTGTGGGCTTCTGCAGATTATACCATGCATGTACTTTGGAATCTTCTGCTGACAACATTCTTGGTCTATTTTAAGGCTAGACTTGAAAGCTTTTTGAAATGACCTCTTTATGATGAAAAAATGTGTCCATAAATGCTCTGGTTTTCATTCCCTCACAAAGAATCAGTTCAAAATAGTGTTGTCCTGGATGCTTCATCATCCAGGACCAGCCAAAAAAAAGAGACAAGACGAGACAGGACCCTGTTTGCAGTTGTATTCTTCTTTTTATACCCCTCAACCAGTTTTGAGATATTCTGCCCATATCTTTTTGTCCTTTGTTATCAAGATGCAAATTGATAATCTTGTATATTCTTTTTTCTTTTTAGTTACAAAGTTATTTTTGTTTTATAAATTATTTCTGCCATCTTTAATTATCTCATAAAAGATTTCTACTCTGAATGTAATCTCTTGCATTTATAATTTCTTTTGTTTATCTGGATAAACAATCTGTATGCATTTATATTCCCTCCAATTTTAATTTTAATTAATTAAATAGATAATATCAAATCCAAACAACTCTCATTATATGCATTTAAAAAAATTATATAATAAAAAAACTAGTATTTATTGACTATTTCTAAATTTAACTTTTTTTCAACTTTTAAATCTTACTCAATGCCAACATGCTTGAACCATATATATGTAAATGGTAAATGCAAGTTATATATAAGTCATGTGACATCTGACTTTTTATTATTACTATTACTATTTTGCTGTTGGGAATTTGGCTAAATTAAATGGCTAAGCCTATTAATATATGGAGTATCTGAATTAAGTTCAGGCCCATATAATTTTTTCAATTGGAGAGCTGACTTTAAAAGTTTCAGATCTTCTTATTGACAATTACCTTTTAGATAAATGCTTGGCATGAGTTGGTTTTTTGAATCTAGTGTCCCAACTACTCATTGAAGAGACCCATAGGTCGAAACCAGTCTGGGGATGGGGACGATTTAAGATAAAGATGATTTGAATGCTTTCTCTTGTAGTAGCATTTATCATAATAATAAAAAAGCTTGTTTAGAGCTCATTAGCATGCTCTTAATTTTACATATTGGTAAATGCAAGCTATATATAAGTCATGTGACATCTGACTTTTTATTATATATATATATATTGTAACGATATATATATATATATCTGTGCTCGTTACAATATATTAAAACAAAGATTGGGCTACAGATATAAATGACATATCTTGGGTCATCTGCATATGATTTATGCAGCTAAAGGTGAAGCTAAAATGAGGATTGTAATATTAAAGTGGCTTAGTGCTTTCGAACAATTTCTATATTCTCATAATCATAGCCAAAGAAATTCCTCAATAGTGCTAAGCTACGTTAATATTATAATTCTGATTTTATCTTTACTTTTAACTGCATGTCATGGCATATATATATATATATATATATATATATATATATATATATTACTGTTCATGTAAGGAAAGTTTACATATCCGTTATTATTACATGATTCATAATACTAACTTATTGAGATTTTGCCTGGTTCATGCCTGCCATCAACAAGTTAATGTATGTCATTATAAAAAGTTGTAAAGATACTATAAGCATTGATGTATAATAAGATTAAAGACCTGGCCAATAAAAAACAATAACAGAAAATTTTAAAAAAGGTACGATAGTATGGTAATAGATAAATAAAAATCAAATGCTATTCAGATTAACAGGGTTCAGTAGAATGAATGACCTTAACAGGAAGATTCTTGATATTGATAAGAATTGGCTGCTCTCATATATATATAACATGTTTTGCAGGTTCATCCGTGTAAGATTCTAGTTTAAAAATTCCAACATTTGACTAATCACACAAGCCCTCAACTGGGAAATGAAAACTATATAATTGTAGAGGCACAATAAACAGTGTTAATGAAAATAGTTGTAGAGGCACTGGAAATTCTACAATTGAAAAATAGATGTATAAAATTGAAACATAATAATAAATAAATAAAAATTCAGGAAAATTTGTTTTTTAAAAAATGTTTGCAAATAGGAGGAAATTTACAAGCATCATTGTGCTTATTGATACAATTTGGTCTTTTTAATATCTTAATAGTTTTTCTGATTTTACATTGGTGTCGGTTTTCACATCTGGATAGAATACTGGTCTTAGAAATCTAATATCATGACCTGAATCCATAGCATGGATTGAAAGTGGTGATGGTGAATGTTGTTTGACTACATTAGCATGGTCATCCCTTCTAGCACTGATGTGACAATTGCTCATACCTACATAAGAAGACTTGCAATCACCACATGAAATTTCATAAACTCCTTGAGCACGAAATATGTATATTGGTGATTATTTATCTTTTCAACATGTGTGTTATCAAGTGTGTCAGCAGTATGGGATAGCATAAATAACTGAGGGTCATGTAAATGTCTGAGTTCGAACCCCTATATATTACATATTGGAGTGCAGGTATGAAGAAGCCTGTACTGTAGAATACAAAAATTCATATATTCAAAGATATAACAATATAATAATTCAAATGTATTACATTTTTATCAAAAATAATTATAAAACTTCATCTATGAAAACCAATTGATTTTTATTCTACTATATTGATTAACCTTTACTTTCTGGTTTATGTCCTTCTTCTTAATAATTAAGTATTAAAACAATATCTCATAAATAACACATTTTAAATTAACTGAAACCCCCTTTCCTTTTTCTTATGAAACGGGAAAGATTCTGTACAATTACATTTTGAACGAAAAATAAAGAGAAAAAAACATCTCAATAAAAAATTTATGATAGTTACAATTTTCAGTTTCTTTCCAGATCAGCTTTTCCTTCTAATTTCTTTAAATGTTCTAATTAAATAATCCTTTTTTTCTAGAAGTTCTCATATTACCTTTTCCTTTTATAGATTCAATGTTCCATTATGATAACGTCTCCATTAACACAGATTTCTAAGTTAGATAAACTCAGTTAAATTCTTCCATTTTACTATATAATAATGCTCAGATTAATACAGGTTAAATAAGCTTGTTTAGAGATATTGGTATGCTTTTTATTTTGTATATATATATATAGTATTTTTACATATTCTTATGATTTGAAAAAGAAGTTCTGAGGGAAATAGCTTGTTATTGTACTGAAACGTCAGCTATTTGGCAGTTATAGATTTATTATGCAGAAGCTTCTGAAAATAATACTATAAATTCATTATTTCTCCATGATAATATTAAAATTAATATATATATTGTAACATGATGGGGTATAGGGTGGTTGTCCCTGGGGTGATAGTAAATCATCATCACTCCCAAGTAAAATTAAATTTTAAATAATGAAATTTAATATAAATTTTTGAAAATACAAATAAGATCAGATGTTAGAGATTTTAAAGTACAAGGTAATGATATCAAAGTAATGTGTAATATCAAAAATATATAAGTAATAAAAGTAGAATTAAAGAGCATGGTTGGTAATGGGATGGGGGGATCTGGTATGGTAGTGAAGTGGTGGAAAATCATCATCAACCCCAAGTTAAAAATAAATCCTTCAAAATGAAATATCAAATTAATTATTAAAGTATTGTTTAATAATTCAAAAATATTTATTAATTTTTATATATTACAGATAGCATGAGACCAAAGATCTCTGTGATCAGATCAGTCAATTAGATCAGAAGAGATACATTATAAGTATAATTATACATCATTCAGCATTAAAAATATGCAAAAGTTATCCATCAATATCATTGGTAGGAATATCATCTTCAAAATAAATCAATACACTAAATCAGAATAAAATCAACAGTCCATCTTGAGACTGGATTGGAAATGGGTCTTCTATAGACCAGGCTAACTATTGAACCATTGCTCGCATGGAGCAATTATTTAAGCATTAATTTGGAGACATAGTTTTAAGTGCTCATATATCATAATATATAAGAATCAAAACAATAATGCTGGGATCTTAAAACATGCTGTTCACCATCAATGCTCGGGCCACTTAGTAACATTAATGTACTGGCCATCTATAATCTTAATTTCTAATAGACAACTAAAATAAAATGTAGTGCACTGGCTTTGAAGGATACAATCCTCATGCCAAAACCAGAACAATGTCAAACTGGAATCACATGTAAGCATGAAATAAGCATCCTCATTTATATGTCAGCCATCATAGCATGAATCAAACTCAGGAGAGCACAAGCTATATTACTATGTGTCCAAGAGATGATGGAAACAGATATTCTAAAAATATGTAGAACCACTGGAATAATTTTCATAACTGAACACAAGTTTATTAACAATAAAAATAAAAATAATGATATTAAGGTCTAGAATAAGACTTTGCATATCAATTAAGCCTTCTGATTTTGATTAACATACAATAATAACAAACTATCACATTGTGATTTACATATATGTGATTAATGCAAAATTCAAGTTATTACATGGTGGTTTACATACATATGCACCCAGACACGCGATTTATAATATACAATTAATATAATTCAATTGATATTCAATAATGACAAAAAATGATTAAGTTTTACATATGTTTCCTATTTGACAAGCATTGACATATATACGCAAACAAATATGCAGTACAATTGATTTATATTACAATTGTCATATAAAATAATGATCACATGATTCAACTTTTCAGTTGTATAAAAATTACTATAAATCTTTAACATTTTACATCTGTGTGTGTGTGTTTGCACACGGACATTTACATCATATTTTAATTTAACAATAATAATATATTTTCATAATTAATCCAATATTGGCAGTATATAAAATAATGTTCAATTCTTTTATAACAATTTAATATCTTTTTTAAAAATATATATATAAATTTCTTGACAGCCGATAAAAGTTAAATCTTCCAGCAGGCATATTTTATTATTTAATTTTTTTTGACAGATTACTCTAAAAAAGGTTTGTTTTTCAACAGGTTACTCTTAACTAATTACAGTTTGTTTGTTTTTTTTAAAAAAAAAAAAGAAATAAAGTCAATATTATAACAGGTCCCTTTTTGATTGTTGATTAATTAATTATCAATGCTTTTAAAATAATCTAAAAGATTTGCTTTTTGATTTTAATTCAAACAAAATTATAGGTGAGAAAATGAACTTATCTGCCATGGTGTTTATTATTTCAAACTCATGTACACTCTTGGATTAATACGCCAGTAAAATCTAAGTCAATTTTCACATTTTGGTTCGCTTGAGATTTATTATTTTGCTTAAATTGAATAAACTTTTAAATTATTTAAAATTACTTTCACTGATATTTGTCTCCATGTTTTCTTTTCTCAATTGTCTTAACAATTGTTAGGATCTCTTGTTATCTCCCTGTGTTTATCCAGTGCCAATTATCATCATGATTAACTTTTGAGAACAGTAAATTAACTTTTTTATGTGGTAGGATGATGTGATGTGACATACTATAGCTTCTTCTTAAACAAAGTCATGAATCTCTCAGAAATTATGCCCAGAGAAACCTGTTAGCCACTTTATTTTTCATTCTCCAGTCTAAGTTTTCCCATGTACTGCTCCATCTCATTTCCACAACATTATCTTTGTCAACTCTATGGCCATTACATCTAAATCCCCTTTATCTTTTTCCAAACCCAGCACAAAAACCAATAATCCACTTTTTGTATAATCACTATTTTCATATTTATTCTTCCATAACTTCATTATATGTATCCTTTCTGTTTTCAAGCATTTACATTCAATTAACAGATGCCTAATATGTTCTATTCCTTCTTTACATAATTTACAGACTAAATCACCCATATTTTTCTGTTTACATGTATATTCTCTTATTGCTATGTGAGATTTTGTTTAGACAATTGAAAAATATTTCAGGTGTAGGAGGCAAGATTTAGTAGGTAGGGATCAGTTTATGTCATTATGATATAGATTGTTGGGGCAGTTTGGTGTAAGGGGGTTCATTTTTTTAGCATGATATAAATAAATAAACAGTTACATAGCGTTTTTCTTGTGCATTTGTTTGAACAAAGGTAGATAGAGTTTTTCTTTTCAAGTTATTTTGAAATGTAGTATTAAATAACGAAATAGTAAGAGGTTGTACTGTTTTGTAAGACTGAAAATAAGTTAATATATATATATATAATTGAGAAAATGAAAGATAGTGTAAAAATTGGCGGGAGATTGGTGTTGGAAGAAAGCCCTGTCTCTTTCAAGAATCCCCAAATAATGGAAAAAGAAGAGAGTGAGACACAGATGATGATGAATATGGTCATGGAAATAAGACAGAATCAGCAGGCAATGAGGGAAGAGAATAGAGCAATGAAGAACAAAACTAGTGACTTCAAAACAGAAATAATTAAGGAAATTAGGGTAATGAAATGTAAAATAATGGGAAAAGTTGAGCAGAAACCTGAAACTATAGAAACCATATAGATAGATTTGACTAAAGAAAGTCAGGAAATGGAAAAGGAAATTGAAGTGATAAAAGATGTAAAAGATTAATTAAAACCAAATAGTGTTAGAAGAAATAAAGTGGAAATAAAGATAGAAATAAGCAAAGATTGGATACATATAGATAGTGTGGTAGGAAAATTAGAAAATGTATATCAAGAGATAGAAGAAAGATATAAGACAGAAAATATTGTAAAATAGTTTCTATGAGAGAGTAAAAATGAGTTGACTAAAGTAACTGCTTGTTTTGAGCATAGACATAAAACAAAGAAAAGAGTTAAGAGAAAGATTAGGGAATATAATTTTAAAACTGAAATAAAAACTACTTATAGACCAATTTTATTTAAAACATTAAAAAAGATTTTATAGAAGAGGAATTCTTTCCATTTACTAGTGTTGATAGTATGAATAATAAAGTGAGACACTTTGTAGAAATATGTTTTGTTCAGAAGCAGAATGTTCAGTTATATGAGATAGAAAATAAAACAGAAGGTAAAAGGGCCAAGAAAAAAATGTATAAGAAAAGATAGGAGGGTGAAAGTAGCCTATATCAGAAAACCAATTAAAAGAAAAAAGAACCACCTAACCGAGTTTAGACTGATAGTAAATGAACGGATTTTTTTTTATTTTGTTTAAAAAAAACATTGGTTACTGGTTTATGAGAATGGAGACAGTTATTTTAATGAAATAAAATATTCTCTTAGAGTGGAGGGCAATTGTTCAGCTGGGTAAAAGGGAGTTTAAATGCTTAAATTTTTTTAAAAAAAAGAATAGCAAAGAAGTGCTTTTATTTTTTTTAGGTGGCATGAGGGCACAGTTGAACCTGATACTTCATCCGCTTCAAGAATTTCATCACAAAACTAAAATTAACTTTTATTTTTATAAAATCTTAAAGGAAAATATTTAAAAGTTTAATATGTGTCTCATTAATGTATTAAGAATATGTGCAATAATGCACATACTTCCTTATTTTAAAATTCTCTTATTTTTATTTTTTATTTGCAATAGATTTTAGTTTACAATCTAATTTCTCTTAATATCTTTTTAACCTATTTATAAAAATATTCTAAATATAAATGAAAAGAAGTTAATCCTTGATAAAAGAAAAGCATTTTAATTTTGGAAAGTTTTTTTTAATTACTTTCCTGTTTCTTTTATTTTCAATCTATTGAAAATTTATTTTTAAAAAACTGAGACTTGTTTTTACATTTATTTATTTTTAATTAATTCTAAATAATATTACCTTGATTGGAATTTTTAATTAAGATTAAGTTTGAGATAAAGATTTTCCCTGGTCAACAACTAATTAAAAGATGATTAGAGATAAGAACGGATCATACAAATAGCCAGGTTTTCGAACTGCTTAGATTTTCTCTGTTGATTATTTATTATTTGGCTGCTGATCTTCATTCAGCTTGTTTGATAGGTATTCAACTTTTAGTACATCAGTCATTGTAACTATTTAAAGTGCAGTGCTGCCATAGCTTCTCAAGTTTGCTATCTGAGTCTGGATTGGCCATTGAGATTATTCCCTTTGCTGTTTGCTGAAATTATATTACAGACTTCTATTTAATAAACAGATTCATCTTTTCAGAATGCCAAAACTAGTTGATATAAAGAATATTATCTACATAATGCCCTGCTAAACCAACTCAAAGATGTACCCCAGATGCTAAATTGTTCCTGTTGAAAATGCCTTAAAATTTAAATAAAAGCTGATCCAGTATTTGCCTCACACTCCCTATCAAAGAAATAAATCAGGAACCTTTTTCACTAGAAGAAATCTAGTGGACTTTGCATTCCCTTGAGGTAATACATTTTCATATTCTAAATAAAGTTAAATCTCAATTTAAGTCTCAACTTAATTTTTAAGGCTACCTCTCTACTATAAGTTTTGTATATTCTTTTAATTGTTTTATATATTTTCTTATTATTGCATTTATAGTGTGTACTGGAATCTTAGTTTTAAGATTCTCTATTTTTTGTAATTAATTTATCTGGGAATGTATCACAGGTTTTTATTATTCAAACTTAATGGGTTTTTTTTATTACTAACCCTGAATAAATGCTTTGGCAGATATTAGTAATTTTCCTTTATTCACCTGTTCCTTTATTTTTCATTTAACTTAATTTAAACAAACTTGGTTTGCATTTTTAGCAGACTGAAAATTTTTTGACTGATGGTTTATCATATATAGTGTTCTGTTTTTCTGAAATTAGAGATTTTGTTTCTTTTTAAGATTACATAAGATCATAATCTTTTCTCATGTTTTGTTGTATTTTATTTGAAATCAACCTTGGCAAGCTTGAAGGTGTCTGACCATGAGCTGTTCTGTGGACATAAAACATTCTTGAACCCAATGCTTTATTCTGAGTCAAGAAAAGCTCATCTTGTGCCATTTTGTTGACTTTCTACAAGACTATATTGTTTTGCTAGCTCTGGATTGCAAAACTAGAATTAGTTTTTATAAATTTCCAGCAATAAGACATTATAAATCCCTATCTTTTAAATTATAGGTGAGAAAAAAAAATTATCTGCCACGGTGTTTATTAATTTAAATTCATGTAAACTCTCAGATGAATATACCAATAAGATCTAGGTCAACTTTCACAATTGGTTCACCTGAGATTTGTTATTTTGCTTAAATTGAATAAACTTTTAAATTATTTAAAATTACTTTGGCTGATGTTTGTCTGTATTTTATTTCAATTGTCTGAACAATAGTTAAGATCTCTAGCTATCACTTTGTGTTTAGCTGGTGCCAATCATCATCATCATAAACTTTTGATCCCAGTAAATTAAATTTTCTATGTGATGTGATGTACTGTGACTTGATGGTGCCCTCTGTGATCAAAAGAAGATAGAATGACCAGTACAATATATGTGTTTGAGATTTAAAATAAAAAATAGTTTTTTAAAACTTTATTAGAAATGATTTCCATTAATAAAGAAAAAAATAAAATCTAAAATAATTTTAAAAACACTTTAATTAAAAATATAAGCTTCTTTATTGCAATGTTATTGCAAAACAAAAAATTTTTAGATGTAATTTATTTTTACTTGAAATCACTACAACACAGTTTGTAATGTGAATAATACAAGCAGTATCTCATACCAATTAAAGAATGGCAAACTTTCAATATACTAGTGCTACCTCAATAATCAATACATTCAAGAAGGGAAATGCATAAAATATTCATCTAGTGCCCATCAGTGAGAAACACTGCACCTGGATTTTTGGATCTAATTCTTTATAGTTAACTAAAAAATATAACAGTAGCTATTAGATGCATCCTTTCTGATAAAATCACCAAGCTAAAAGTAAGTCTGAGAATATAGAATAAGTAGGCACAAAATAGAAATTTTATGTTCAAACCATCTTGCATTCACTGGTTACTATGGTTTACACTGGGTGGCACTGCTGCAAGGAGAGTTTGTCACTAGAGTTGACAAAGATTATGTTGTGGAAATGGGATGGAGCATAATATGGGAAAACTTAGAATGGGGAATGGAAACTGAAGTGGCTAACAGGTTTCTCTGGGTATAATTGCTGAGAGATCCCTAATTCTGTTTTACAGTACATCACATCATCACTGTTTTAACAGCTTTTATAAGCATGGCAAATGGTGATCAAGTGATGTTTAGTGGTTTATCTCATACTTCTACTAAGAAAAGTATTTGTTTTATTTAATTATCATTCCAAATTTGTTTTTTTTTATTATAAGCATTATTTACAATAAATATATTCATAAAATTGCTAAAATGCTAAAATAAACTTACTTTTGTTAAAATAACTTCTAATTGAAATCAGTTGATTTTTTTTTCTTATAATCATTTATTATAATAAAATAAATTTGCTTTTTATTATTGTAAATATTATAATAAGTGTTATATCATTTGTCTAATAAAGTAGAGAAAAGTGTGACTATAAATGGTATAAGAAATCTTTAAATCCAAAAACAGGTACATCAGACTTACACTACATAAGCTAAATTCAATGTAATTTGACTTTTTTAAAATAGAGACAGATCCAGGAATTTTCTGAAAGATATATATCTTTAATTTTAAAAAATATTAGATTAAAACATTTGAAATTTTATATGGATATCTTATACCAGTTGAAGCCATTATTGGATAATTTGTGTTATGGTTAACATGGGAGACAAATATAAATATAAAAGTTTCAAAAAGATTAAAGAAAGGAAAAAGTTAAAACCAAACTTTAAATTATTAATGCAATTTGAAAAAAAATTTTCAGCCAAGAAATAGCTGAAAATTTTAAGATACAGTAAGAATATGCATAAATTGGTTAACATAAATTGAATCATTTAGTTGTTAGTGAGATGAATTCCAACATTTTATGTCTGCATTGACACAACTAATCAGGTACATAGCAATTAATTGTTCTATGATTAAAGAACTGGCAGATATATGTCAAACCTAAAATTTATCTATGAGATTTACTTTTTCTGTGAATTGACTTAAAATTGAATTTGAAATGAATTGTGTCAAGCAATTCAAAAGTCTTATCATATTTTTTAGACTTTCCAATCACCTTATTTTTGCTTATGGCTTTTATGCTGAAATCTGCACTGTCGTCACTGTCATTTGATTCATTGAAAAAAATTGGATTTCCGATGGAGATCCGAATCCATCCTTCTATAGAAAGGATTTAGAGGGTAAAATTTTTAAAATCCTTAGGGTTTAAATAAAAGACTCAGAATATTTTTAACTTAAACTAAGATTTAAATATTTTCTCGATGTAAGCATTCCAAATGGAAATTTGAATTTACACAAATAAAAGTTAATGGAAGCACTTCTAAAGAAAGGATTGTTAAAACTCAACAACAAAATCTAACATAAAGGAAATTGAAAATAACAACTACCAAAGAAAGACACAAAAGAAAATTATATGATAAAAAAAATTGTAGTGTGCATATCACATTTACAAATACATTTTAATACAAAGAATAATTGGTAATAATGAATAATTTTTATTATTTCTTATTTAAATTTATATACACCTGGATCTCATTTTATGCGGTAGATGGGTTCCTCAGAAAATGTGCACAAAAGTAATCACACAAAAATAGACTTAACTTACCTTGAAAAATGAGGAATAGATTACTATAATTTTCAAAAATCACATAAAAGCAAAGCACCAATGTAAAATTACTTTAAAATTCGCATTAAAAAATAAGAAAATAAATTATGACAAATAAAAAATTTCAAATTTGAAAAAAATTGATACAAGACAAACTTTTTATATTTTATTTATTAACTACAGTATATAATTTTATTCAAAACAATATATTTTTAGGCATAATTTACATTTTTTATAAATGTATGGTATTTTAATCATTATTGCTATTTGAGACATCAGCTTTGTCATGGTGTCATGTGATGTGAGGTACTGTAGCTTCTCCTTAAATGAAGTCAAGAGGAAATACAACTAAAACATTTTCCAATCGCTGTTGATCCTTCCCATTTCACTAAGCAATCTAAAATTAAAATTTTTGTTTCCAAAGAAATTCATTTTTTGGGTGTTTTTTCCTTTCCATTAGAATAAACTAAAAGCTTAAAATAAAAATAAGAACTTAGACTTACGATAATAAAAAGACACTGACTCACTACTGTTGGGAAAAATTTAATTAAAACTAACAATTAAATATTAAATTCTTATTTTTGTCTTTAATTTTTTAATTTTCAATTCTGTTTAAAAATCAAATTTCATCATTTCACATCACATTAATTTCAGATCACATTACGTAATTTTTAAATTGTTAATTACAATTAAAAATCAGATTTTAATTGTCAAATTTAATTGTGCCCATTACTGTTATTCACCTTTTAAAAATAAACTTGCAGACACTAAATGATTAATTGATTACATACTCTTTTTATAAAAAGCAAAAATAGAATGTGATTTAAAATGCAAAAACAACAACATACATAGTATTTTTTATCTATAATGTTTGAACAGATTTACATTATAGTCTTGTAAAATTTATTACTTGCGGACACTAAATGATTAGTTGATCACGTACTTTTTTTTTTAAAAAGCAAAAATAGAATGTGATTTAAAATGCAAATTTAACAACATACATAGTATAGCCATCTATAATGTTTGAACAGATTTACATTATAATCTTGTAAAATTTAATGTGTGTATATAAAATGGGGAAATCCTGATTTTAAGTGAATTATAAACTTCTTTATTGCATAAAATCTATTACAGTACTATTATAAAGTGCTGAAAATATTGAAACTATTAGATGAAAGTTGAACTCCGATAATGCACTATTACTTTAAATATGATGTGAGTGCATGAAATTTATAATATTTAAAGTAATAGCACATTATTGGAGCTTAACATCTGATCCAATAATTGTTATCGCATAACTTCAAAATCGCATTAAATAAATCTGCATAAAATGAGACTTGGGTGTATATGTAACAGAGAGTCAAAAATATATTAAATTAAATAAAAATACTTTTGATGCACATGCATGCATCATAATCATGATTGTTCTGTTAAGAATGTATGAGACTCATTTTTTACTAATTGATTCTTAACAGAACAATCATGTTTGTGATATACATGCACCAAAAGTATGCTCAGTTTACTTAATTTAATATATTTTTATTCTCTATTATAGTATTTTTATATTACTAATAATGGCAGAGAATATTTATTACAAAGAAATCAAGTCATATGTCATATGACAGCAAGCTTGTATTACAAATGTTATATATAGAGCTTGCAAATGAGTTCTGTGAGCTCTATATATAACATTTGTAATACAAGCTTGTTAAATTAGGTCATGTGACATACCTTGGATTTTTTTGTAATTTTATTTTTTGCTATTAAGACTTTGGTGATTTTATATTGCTAAAGTTATTAATATATGGTGTATCTGAACTTGGTTCAGTCCCATATAACTATTTAAGTTAGATAGCCACATTGGAAGACATATGATTGTCTGAAAAATTCAGACTTTCTACTACTCATTAGATAAAGTGTTGAGCTTGTCCTGGTATTTTTAATCTAATGCTTGAATATCCTAGCACCTCACTGAAGAAGCCAGTAGTGGAAACCAGTCAGGAGTTGGAGATATTCTTCAAAGCTTGTTAAGAGCTTATTTGTGAGCTCTATGTATAACCTTTCTAATACAAACTTGTTAAATTAGATCATGTGACATATGACTTGATTTATTTGTAATTTTATTTTTTGCTATTAATGCTTTGATTATTGTATATTGCTAAAGTTATTAATATATGCTGTATCTGAACTTGGTTCAGTCCCATATGGCTATTTAAATTAGATAGCTAGATTGGAAGACATGAATGTCCTAAAATTTCAGATTTTTTACTTAATAGTTATCCATTAGATAAAATTCTGGGCTTGTCCTGGTATTTTTAATCTAATGCTTGAATATCCTAGCAGCTCACTGAGGAAGCCAGCAGCAGAAACTGGTCTGTAATTGAAGTTATTCTGCAAGGCTTGTTCAGAGCTTATTTGCGACTCTATATATAACATATATATATTGTGCCCTTTTGTATGGGTCACCATTTAAGTTTTGTGCTAATCTAGTGGAAATTTTAAATTTAAGAAGTATTTTAAAGAGGTGATGTTGACTTTGCTTGTGGTAATGTTACCATAAGTTTAATTAAAGCAATCTATGAGTATTTGATATGTGAATTGTGTTGATCTTGAGAAGAAATTAAAATGATGATGATTATGATGTAATACTGCATTAATAAATTTAATGACAAATGTTTAAAGCTAAAATATTTAAAAGACAAGTTTAAATTAGATAAAGATATTTATTAAATTCAAAATATATGTTAAAAGTGAATAAAAAATATTTTAAATTATAAGTATTTAAATTGAGATTAATATTTGATTTTAATCATATCAAATAATTATTTTAAAATCTATTATAATATTTTAAATATTTAAAAATATTTATTTTAAAATACTGCAATTGTTAGTTTATTTTTAGACAAGCGTTCTTGTGATAAAGAACAGATGTTATACACACGCGTGGAAGTTGTCTAATAAAGTTGCATAATTATTATTTTACAAAATCATGTTGTAAAATTTATAAATAATACGTGAGTTATCACGAGATAAAAAATAAAGATATTAATGTAAAATATTAAATTTGATTTTAAAATATTGTCTTAAAAATGTAACGTATTTAAAAAGATTTAATTTATTTTAAATGATCTTATAAAAGTTAAGATTTAAATTAAGTGAGAAATAATATTTCAAAAGAATGTTTAATAGATTTGAATAAACGATAAAATTATTTTTAAAATGTAATAATATCAAATATTAAATAAGTCATTATTTTATTTTTAATATTGTGTTGGTAAATATGTAAATAAGAAATTTTGATTGTTTAAACCTACCAATCAGATAAGGAGTTTCTGGCAGTATATAAGCTGGATTCAATTGTTGAGGGGTCTCTCTACAATAAAACTTCTAAGTCGTTTGGGCTATTAAAAAATAGCTGAGTAAATTTATAAACGCTCTTAAAAATCAGTTGTAAAATCATAAGAGTGTTATTGAATAATTTATAATATTTTAAAGTAATGAATATGCAGTAGAAACTTAATTTTCCCTATCGTCTTCTCAATATCGAAACTCAATTTACGTACAAATAATCATGGAAACCTCACACATCGGAGAAATATATCAGAAACTTTATGTTAGAAAAGTAACAGACGCTGGATTAGTACATAAAACTACAAGATGGAGAAAAGTAGTATTTTGGACTAAAAATAGTTTTTCAAAAGTTAAATTACTATTATCTATTACTAATAGATATTTTAAAAAATATAAATATTTCTGTAAAAGAAAATATTTTGACAAATTATAGAAGTAATATATATATCTTGAGGAAAGATATAAGAAGCAGTAGTAATTTTAAATAAATACTTGCCTTGTTAAGTCTTTATGCTAAAAGACTAAATATTGACGTTTTAAAAAGGCAAATAGACTATAAATATGATTATTTAAAAACGCAATATAATAAAATTGCTATATCGAAGTAATCTAAACGCTGGACGTTATAGATGAAGAAATTAATTCTTACCTGAATGTTATTTATAAATGTGCAAGTAGTACATGGATATCCAAGTCAAGTTAAACTAAGCCAAGCCAAACTAAGTTAATGTAAAATAATTGAAGGATAATTTTATAAATTATAACTTAGTTTTGAAATAATGACTTTTTGAATAATATTCTATGAAGAACTGGATCCAGACAAAACTTATAGCTATTGTTTAATTTTATTTGTTTTCTTATTGGAACTTATTTTTTTTAAAAAAAGAACGTTATCATTTTTTATTATAAACTTTCAAGAAACACGTGATACAACGGAACAGGAAATAGTGTTTTATTGACTTTATACGGAGGATATTTGTTAGAACTTTTATGGTAGAACAAAAGTCATCGCTGGAATCCGTAATATAAATCTTATTTTATTTATTTAACATAAAATTTAAAATATTATTAAACTATTAAAAAGTAGGTTAGGTACATTTATTAAATAGTAACTTAAAAATAATATAATAATTAATTACATAAATTTATTTTTATAATTAATATAACACGGAATATTTTAATGAATGTTTATGAGTGAAAATGTGAATGATTTTTATTTTCTGAAGCTGCAAATTCCGAAGAATACTGGATAGCAGACTGGACAATATTATTATTATGGTAAAAAATATTGTATAATGATTTTTAATGAATTTAATATGTTTTTCTTTAGATCAACTGAATATTATGTTGTTGTAGAATGAATGGATAAATATTTTATGAAAACACATACATTATATTGGCAACGAACTTTATTAAAATATGCATAATATTTTAATTTATAATATAAACATAATACAACATTACGTAAAAGCTTAGAAATGATTATATGATTCTTTCGTAAATAATTTTGATATTTTTATTTATGCTTAGTATTTAAATGATGTTTATGATTTATCTAAGTAATTATTTTATTTTGCAATTTAGAAAAGGATTTTAAAAGTCTATATTTTTGTGTATTTTGTTTATTGAGTAAGTTAAGTTACGTTATGAGTAGAAGCCTATATTTAGATTAAAAGTTTACTAAGTATAGACAATATAGTATGAGTAATTTGGATAATGAATATTTCATTTGAAGTTGATATTTGTTTTCCGGAAAATGTTTTAAATGAGTTTAGAATATGTTTTATAGATAGAAATTTATTAGAAAGGTTAGTAAAGCACATAGGGTAAAATAATGATTTTACACAGAAAGGAATCATAAAATTTATCTAATGTAATGTTTTATGAATTTAAAATTGATAAATGATTTAAATATTATTATTTGAATAATACAAAAGTAGAATGCATATTTTATAAAACATATAACAGAAATTACATTAGGTGGAATATAATTATAGCCAATCATTTGTTTTACATTATAAAGAGATATTGATTTTATATACAGATATTAAACAATGCTAGTAATAAAGTGAATACATTATAATATATTATAAATGATATTTAAGTAATGTAGTTATTTAATAGGTAAAGCTACATTATGTACACATGCTACATAGATAATCTTGACATGTATTATTATTTGTAATAATTAAAGATTACTACTATTTATTTTTCAAATCTAAATTTTTAAGAAAAATACACTGTAATATTATTAATATAGCATTTGAAGGAATGTGTAATTCCTTATTAAGTACATAAGTTAATAACAGTGTAAGCCTCTTATATTTGTATTCCTATTTTTATTTTATTTGTTGTCATAAGTTATAAACTGTAAATAGTGTAAATAAATTTTATTTGAAGTTATTGTAAATAAATTTGTTAATTTGTTTTAAAAGTGTGTCGAGTTTCATTATTTTTCACCTCAGCATTTTGACATCAGATGATTTGAAATAAACATAATATTTGCACAAAATTGAATTTGTTATTATTGTTTAGAAATGAATACCATATTTGCTTAACATTATTTTATAAGAATTGATTGACATGAACATAAATATTACAATGGTCATAAGATGATTATAATGCACATTATAAGAATACAATATTGTTTATTGCCACAGATTATTAAGTCTAAGATTTTGATCTATTTTAAAATGAAGATACCATATGAAATAAAAGATATACATATAATGTTTATTTATTTAATGATTGATTATATCATAGAAATAGATGAAATTAAATTACACTTTAAGATTATTATTTATTATTATTATTAAAATAAGTTAGGTGTATTTAAGTTTGATATAAAATCCCACATCATACTTATTTACATGAGTTATTATTATTTTAAAACAGCTTAGAAGAACCTGAGATTATTTAATTATATTTTAAGTTAAAAAGTTAGGAATTATTTTAGTATTATTGAAGATAATTCATTTCATTTAAAAAGCCATAAGAATGCTATAGATGTAGTGGTAAGGTGATAAAGTAGGGGTAGTATTCTTATGCCATTGAGACGGTATCTTGGGAGATATTGACTCAGTGTAAATCTGCTTATTACTTTGTAACTTTACTTCACAGTCTCATAATTTTATAAATACTTATTTAAATAGTATAATCTAGAACTATATTGATTTTGATGATTGATAATAAATTTAATTAAGATATGATAATATAAAAGTATATTAAAGATAGATATGCAAATTTTAATTAAGCATAATAATGTAACTGAGCTAGTTGTATTTTAAACAATTTTATATATCCAGAAGTAAGGGTACAATATATATAATTTTATTTTCCTTCCAAGATTGTAAAAAAGGGTTTCAGCTAATTTAAAATGTTATCTTTTATTTCTGAAACAAATATTGTTTTTATATGTATTTATTAAAAGGTGAGGTGTATAAACTAGAAAGTAAATGATAATTAATTTAGACTTTAAAATTAACTGCCTTTTTCCATCCAGATGGTCAAGCTTCATTTGAGATTTTTAGAAATTAAATTTACATTTTTCCTCCTAGTGAAAATTTTGTGAAACTTTTTTTGCAGCTTTAAAATTTACATATATTTATTTTCTAATAATTTAAATACAAAAAAAATTCAAAAGATAGTGGGAAAATTGAATATGCAGTCCATCAAAGTATCTCAAGCTCCAGCGATGAAGAGTAATCATTATATATTTCACGCTCTCAAACTTTCTGAGATTACTTTGAGAAAATATTACAATCATTGAGAAAATATTATGATGGTCTAAAAACTTAATTTCTTGGAAATTTATGATTTTATTTTTATCTTAATTATATAACAATTATTAAAAATCCAAAATAAATGTTATTACATATTTATTTTTATAGAAATGTTTTATTTTTAAATATAAAAAAAATTTTCTTCTGCATATTGTACTATAGAGATTATGGTTGTGGAAAATACAGCAGTCTAAAAATGAGGTCACTCAGCATATTGTTATAATATTTAGCAATATCATAAAAATTACAAAAAAAAAATTGAACTTTTAAAGCATAAATTGATAGATTAATAGTTATTAAAAATCATTCATTCAGATTTTTAAAACAAATGTCTAACAAAGATTTTGTTTATTTTGCAAATTGAATCAACTCCATCTGAAATTTGATGATGTGACAGCATTTTGTTTTTGATTTAAATCTAATTTTTAAAATAATTTCAAAAATCAAATGTGATTTTTTAAAATTTATTTAATTTCTAAACAAAAGTATTTATTGAATGAGGTCAAATTTATTATATTGTGATAAATAATAATGGTTTAATATCAAAATGAAAATTGAAAGCTTAAATCTAGTGAAAACAAAGAAATCTGTTAAAATGTTATCAGCCAAATGAGAGAGAACAATTTAATATTATTTACTATATAAAATTATATTTGTTGATAAAAAAAAGTAATTGACTTGGAATTATCACATTATCCTATCTTTTCTCAATTTTCTCAATTAATTTATTAGTTAATTTATTAAATTGTTTTAGAAAATAGTAGAGTTAATGTATTTATTTGTCCACCTATCTGTTATATGAACTGGTAGTGTATGTGTGATTTGATTTCATTATATTATAGGATTTTTACCCCAGTAAAATTATTTAAATTAGTATATATTAAGCATATACATGTATATTTTCTCTTACTTATGATCACTATCCCAAAAGTAGCTGTGCAACAATAACAGTTAATTTATATGTAGGGGCTTAGATTTGTGTTTAGACACCCAGATAATTCTCTGGATGGTGCAAAGTTCAAGACCCCTTTTAAAGCCTATTCACTACATTTTATATATTTGTAGAGAACTTCTAGTTTATAGTTAATCTGTACATTCATGATATCATATGGCCAGAGCATTGATAATGATCAGCATGTTTTAGGATCCCAGAGGTGATTGTTGTATATTATGTTCTAGTGAATCTCTTTTAAATCCAGTCACAAAGGTTGACTATTGATTATTTTTGTTTACTGCTAATGATAATGTAATTTCTTTTTTTCTTCTTCTTTCTCCTCTTCCTCTTCTTCGTCTTCTTTTTCTTCTTCTTCTTCTTCTTCTTCTTCTTCTTCTTCTTCTTCTTCTTCTTCTTCTTATTATTATTATTATTATTATTATTATTATTATTATTATTATTATTATTATTATTATTATTATTATTATTATTATTATTATTATTATTATTATTATTATTATTATTATTATTATTATTATTATTATTATTATTATTATTATTATTATTATTATTATTATTATTATTATTATTATTATTATTATTATTATTATTATTATTATTATTATTATTATTATTATTATTATTATTATTATTATTATTATTATTATTATTATTATTATTATTATTATTATTATTATTATTATTATTATTATTATAGTATGTTGATTCTCAAGTTTCCTTGTTATTTGTCAATATTTGTTTATTTAATATTTGTCCATTGATAATTGAAATGAATATGATATTTTAATTATTCAATGGAATGATGATATTATCTATTCCTCATACTCATCTTTTTCATCCCTGCTGTTACAATATATATATATTATAACTGAATTTATAAGAGGGACATTATTTGACTGCTCAATAAGATATAAACATTAAAATCAATTAAAGATTAATATGCCATTACGTTCACCCATTACCACTTCACTAAAACATGAAGTCTTCTTTCAGGTTACACCATCACATTTTCTTATTCATTCAACGATTCATATTACATATGATCGCTTTCTAGGTCTTCTAAATCTCTTGGAGCCTAGTTTAAGATTTCAACTGTCTATCTATTATCATCTCTTCTAGCACTAGGTCCGACCCAAAAGATTAATATATCATTTATTAAATCCCGATGCGAATAATGAATATTATTTTCATTTTTTTCCTGATCATGCGTCCTATATTCAATATATCATAAACATCTAACGTCAAAACACTCTGAAAACGTATTGATATAGACATACGTAAAAATTGATGTGGTGGTAAGAATTTGTTCCAACCAATGGGGTTTGATTCTGCCATAATTTTATCTTAGGAATCATTTATTTTTTACATATATCTTTATTCATATGTTTCAAGAGTGTGTTGAGTTTAGAAGTTTTATTATGTATTGCATATATATTTTATATAGACATAAAATGTAAAAAAAAATATTCGATATTTATTTTTCAAAAGGAAATTTTATTCACAAACCATAAGAATCATTTACAAAACGAGCGTCAGAAGTGACATAATCGGAAACGAACCGAGATCTTTCTACTTTAGAGTTGGACAATAGCATCCCGCTAAACCACGCAGAGTTATATAGGAATGTATAGATGTGAAATGTTTTCCAAATATTAATTATGAAATTATTTAGTGATAGCAGAAGTTTTAAACCGTACTGACAAACAAAATAATATACATCGTTCTCAATGGATTTTGATCTTTTAAATTATGAAATTAATTGGTTCCTTTTCTCTCTCTGTTTCACATCACTAGGGACCCTTCATCCGGAAGTTTTCATAAACTGTCTGCCAGTAAAATGCGAGTCTATAAAAATTTGATGTGCTTCCGTTGAAATATCATTTAAGTGGCTTGAGTTTGCAATCTTTTAATAATGTTATTTTTTTTAAGATTAAAAGGCAAAATATTAACTTTGATTTTTAAAATTACATGGTAATAGTCATTACGTCTGCTAAAAATTTGTGAATAAAACATAAAAAGCATCACTGACTTCGTAATTATTATAAAAGTCACGTTAAATTATAAAATCTATTTCAAAAGTGATCAATTATAATTTTCAATATTGCAAATTTGTTTTTATACGGATGAGAATAATATTGTTTTAATGCATATTTCATATATTTCAATATAAATAATACATACAATATATATATACTAAGAAAATCTTGTTTAATACTTTAAAATAGAAAAGTTAAATACATCAACGTATGCTGACTATGCTTTTGACTAACTAGTAGTCTTCACAGCTGAGTATGACTACTCTTTAGTCGAAAGCATGCTCAGCATACTATGTTGATGTATTTAACAGTTTTATTTTAAAGTATTAAGCAAGCTTTTCTTAGTATACATGTTGTATGTATTTTGAATTACCTTTTTCCGAGGAAAGCTTAAAACTATTGGACTTTCGTGTATTTATAAATCAATAAAATAACTATTTGGCATGGTTTAGCACTGTAAAAGAGTATCAGACTGGAGTCTTCAAATGGATCCCAATTTTGGCACTTTGGTGTTCCAACATCTTATGAACTTCCGAGCAATAACGCCATCTGATAATTTATTTATTTATTTATTAACGAAATAAAAGTTAAAAAAATAATTTTAAAAATAAAATTAAAAATAAAACCATATAAAATTCTACTTGGTGTTAAAAGTAACCATATTTATCTAACAATTTATCAATATTTTTTAAATTCCTATAACATGAGATAATGGATTTAAGCTTCAAAACTCCATTCAAAGACTATGAAATGCAAGAAGCTAATTTGGGGGGGGGACTTTACTTAATATTGCTTTTTGTTGACATCTGGGCCTAATTGTAATATGCTTAGCAGCCATACTGTCTTGTTGAAGACATATTTGCAGATAGTTGATCTGAAGATTCAGTATTTCATCAGCTGCCCAGTCTTGGTTTATTTATTTTCTTGTCGATAAACTTTCTAATATACCATTTACAATAGAACTTGAAGAAAACTAAAAATATTTTCATTTTTTTCTTTTGAATATTTTCTTTATCTATAATATCTTCTTTGCTTTAGTCTATGTTTTCATTTCCTGCAAAATATTTTCTTAGTGAATACATTATAAGCTAACTCTCAAACAATGGACTTTTCCAAAGTAGAGGTTATGAGTATATCTGGTTAATGAAACAAGAATGAATGTAAAGAAACAGCAAATGCATAAACAAGTCAATGGGAGATCTATATCAGTGAATATGACTATTTCCAGTAATGAATGTGATTAAGCTATATACTGAAAGTTCATTTGGGAGATTAATCAGACAACTGTCACATGTCAGTAAATTTGTTGTCCACTATTTGTTTATATGCAGTTTGTATTCCTTCCCAAGTAATAGGTCTAACAGATAACAGCTAAATATTTGCCAACAGTAATGGAAGCAAATCTATACATTTAAAGTCTTGCATATATCTGTCATTACAAATAGTTTCAATAAATAGCTTAACATTTATTTATTGAGTTGTCCATTGCTGTCCATTATTATTGTCCACTGGAACATTACTCCATCAGTGAAACAAGTATAAGCCCAATGGTATCAGAAATTATTGTAATTCTATTGAAATAATTAATGAGAACCTCAATATTTTATCTTCCTTGCTGTAAAACATTTGCTGAATTTTTGTTTACCCATATTGTGCCTTAAATTAAGAACCACTATGGCAGATAAATTTCAAAGTTTATTGCATTGTTGTAACTCTGAGAAACAGCTTTTACACAAGTCCATAAAAAATAAGTATTAATATGATAAACTGGCAGAAGGTGGCATCATAGTAAAATGGCATGTTAGTGCTCATCATCATCAATGTGTAAAAACATGCTGAATAAATGATGTATCAATAGTGAGCCTAATTCTTGCAAAAATTATTTTATTAAATCATAAATACAATCATGAATAAAATTGTACACATACTCAGATCTGTGTTTTAATTCTTTTTATCATTCAAACACATATAAACTTAAATCTTTTCAATATGTACCCATTATTTTAAGGTAACCTACAAAAATCAAAAAATTTTGAACAATTTCACTGAATATAATCTTTCTTATAGTAAAAAATATGATAAAAAACTAGTTTAGTGTTCTTTTTTAAACATTATTATTTAACCCATAATAGCTACAAGTGATATGTGATACCACTATCAATTTTCAAAAACTTTAATATTATTTTTTTTTTTAAATTAAACAGATGTCTTTCTCTGTACCTTCCTAAATATGTTTCTATTTACAAAATTCAATTTGTTTAAAATCATCTCATATAGTATAAAATATATGGCTTTCTTTTCAGTAATAATGGTATCTCACACCTCTTGTAGTCTAAATAGCTATAAAAAATCTCTCTTTTGAAAATAATCACTATTGTTTTCCTATCTTTTAAAATAAATATCTTAAAATTTATTATAAGTAATGGCAACAGTAATAAAAAGCCCATTTATTTTATTATAATAAGTTATTACAGGAAAGCAAACAACTGATTATAATAAAGCAGTCAGCCAAATCCTGTAAGCCCTTTGTACATCATTTAACTGTAATTATTCTTATTGACCACATAAATTAACATTCTAAAATTTTGATTGGTCAATTACAGAATCAACTGTAAAAATATATTTGTCTTTTAAAATTATACTTGTTTTAGTTTTGTTTCTAACAAGCAAATTAATACTTTGTCAGATTATTAAAGTTAATGAAAGTTTTTTAAAAAATAAATTTATATTTATAATTAATACAAATAATCTATAGTGGACAACATAAAATGTACTTTTCACCACCTATTACAAAATACAACCTATGTTATTGATTTCTTTCTCAATTTACTTTTATGTAAAAATAAATAAGTTTTACTAATATCTGAACTGTTCTTTTAAAATAATTATATTTTCACATATATTTTAGGAAAATAATAAATATATAACAAAAATACTCTAAAACACACATTTTTATTTTGAAAATCAAAACAATGAACTTAGAACTGTCAAAATTGTTGATAAACACTCCCTTTTGTAGAGAATTAGAAATAACCAATCAGTACTATGGAAGGTAGGCCTTATCTCATTGTTAGAAATTTAAATTTAAATATTATTGATTTATTAGATATAAAATAATTATAAAGGGGGCAGCATTATATAGTACAGTTTTCTTGATAAAATACTCATAAAATCAGCAAAATAACAAAAATTAGTGGTTTGAGAGCAAGTTAAAGCCACATACAAAAATGTTCAGTGAATACAATAAAAACATTAAACAAAAACAATTTTATTTATTCATTTTTTGTGTTTTTATGATAATAGTTTTTTACTATGAACATTTTAATTAGTGTAGCAAATAATGCTTATAATTAAAAAAAAAAAATTAAAATATTTATATAAAACAAATACTCTTCTTAGAAATGGTATGAGATACCACTTGTAGAATTTGCATTATAGCTATTGTCAGTTAAATTAGAAACTCTGTTTGTTTAAGTTAAATATTATAATCAATTTTTAACATTCTTCTATCAAATAGATTTTCTTCAAATTGTGTGTATGTGATAGAAATCAATGATGATGCATTGTGACAGTGAAATATTTCAGGGTTCTCCAATCATTTTCTCAGCATAATGGTATTAACAGGTCAAATTTTAAATGATGTCAGTTCTGTATGTTTTAAGTGATGTGCACAAGATAGTAACATATTTTTCTTCAATAAGATTTTACCAAAAAGAATTTTCAGTTATTTAAAATAGAAATAAAAAGTCTTATTTTTTCTTGATTGGAAAATTTATTTTAATGTGTTTTCCTAGACAAAGTAAGTATTGGAATCCATTTTTAATGCATGTGAATATTCTTTCAAATATTGCATAGACTACAACATTATTTTTATTCTCTGTTTTAAAATTTAAATAGAAATAATTACACAAAATATCTCACTACTAAAAATGCAGTTAATAAATAGGCAAGCTGCTAATATTAAAATACAAGATTTGTGGAAGTTGAATTGATGATGTTTGCTTCCACTTTGTTTTTGAATTTAATGGCAGTAGAGGCAGGTTCAAGAAATTAACCGAAAGTACTTCTGTGGATTTAAGGATTGTGTATAATAGTTTGTAAACCGTTAAATTTATTATTTCAATTATAATTACAATTTTGTTTTAATTAACAGACATTTTATTTATATTATATATATACTTGTGAATTATTGTATTATGCATAGATTATTATAGTGTTTGCTACAATGTTAAAAAATGAAAACAATAATCTATCAGATCAATATAAAAACAATAAGATAATTTAATTGATTAATATTCCCACTTTATTGTCTAAGTATTAAAGACAATCTTCTTTATATACGAAGAGAATTAATAAGAAAATTATTCATTTTCTTAGTACAGTATTGGTACGCATTAAGGTGGGAGTGGGTATTACTTACTGTAGCATTTAAAATAATTGCATTTAACATTATTACTTCGCATCATTGTAAAGTCTCACATATCTTAAAACTCAAACCATTATTGATTAGCCAATGAAATTATATCTTATTTTCTTGGTAAATGGTTTGGGTTTTAACTTTGCTATACTTTACAATGCTGTTCCTTAAACAAAATCAAAATCATTCCACGTGATCTAATATACATGTCAAGAATTAACTGTAAATTACTTTACAAAAATTCAAACTTTAGTTCAAATTTTCCATTACATTGTACTACTAGTAATAGCACATGGGTTGGTATATAATATGTTTCCAGTTATATGTCTCTTCTCTCCTCTTTAGCTAATTCTAGCCTAAGCAGTGACATTACTAGCAAGATAATCTATCTGCAACATTTAGATTAAAAATATGAACTTTAAAGTTGTGGACATTCTGGATTATTCTGTCAACGACAACATTCAGTAGAAATTTTACATATTTATGTATGAGAGTTCTCTTGATTTAGAGTTGCTGCTAAGTTTCAGTACTATATTAAACCACAATAGATATTGAAATTTCTATCATAATGACTAATTGAAATAACTGAAACACACAAATTATTATATACCTGTGTTTATATATGTAATATATAGGGTATATGAGCACAGACTTTCACACGACCCACCACTCTCCACACTATCTCATAACACTGATCCACTTGAACACATATATGTTGAAAAGATAAATAATCACCAATATACATATTTCATGCTAAACCAGCAATCATCAGTTGGTCCAGATTATCATCTCTACATATATATACTCCACCAACTGATGATTGCTGTTTTAGCATGAAATACGGATATTGGTGATTATTTATCTTTTCAACATATATGTGTTTAAGTGTATCAGTGTTATTAGATAGAGTGGAGAATGGTGAATCGTGTGAAAGTCTGTGCTCATATACCCTATATATTACATAATGACTAATGGTGAAATTCATAATCTAAAATAAATAATAAGTTGAGAGCATTTGGTTAAAAAAAGTCAATGCTCTTATTTCTACTATTGCTAGTTTACTGAATCAATTAAAGCATTGTATTATAATTAGGTACAGTGGATCATATTATCAGAATAAGAGAAATCGATTTTTTTGAATCTTTATTCAATGTATGAAATATTTTTGTAGCCTAATAAGGTTTTCACACTATCCACACAAAAAACAGACATCTTACTAATAAAAAAATGCAATTCTCTTTTCAGTGCCATCTGTAGTAATGTTGAGAAACCAAAGATTTCCAGATGGCTTTGCATTTAATTATTCATTCTTAAACTCTTTCTTGGCTTTTGACTTTATCATTGAGTCTTGGAATTCAATATTGGAAATAATCCAGTTAAGTATTCAGGAACCATCTTCAACTTTATTTTATTGAAATTGCCTCCACTTATAAATTTCTTTTCTTGTTGACAAGATCAAAAGCTAAAACACAGTCTAAGGTCGGGGTTTCATGTGTGTCACCATCTGGAAAAAAACTTATTACACATTGCTGCTACAAATGGCCCTAGTGTGAAGAGATCATTGTAAGATAAAAAATTTAGTTATTTGTTAATCTTCATAAGATTATTTGGATTTATATACTGTTAATATTTTATATAAGAGGGTCATATATTTTTAATATTAGAAAAAAATAGTTTTGTAGATCTATTGTTAAGGATTAGCATTTTATTTTGGGATTCTGGTACTTTTTTAAGAATATTCCAAATGAAAAATGTAACATGTGAGAGTTATAATCATTTTTCTGCAACATCCCATTATTTTTTTTACTAAGTAATAAAGAATTTAATATATACTATATTTTCTAATTATATATATATATATAATTAGAAAATATAGTATATATTAAATTCTGATATATATATATATATATATATATATCAGAACTAAAAGGAAATTTTCCAAAAGAAGGGTTTTAGTAAACATCATTCAATTAATTATTTTTATTAATCATTCATTAGATTAAAGATTATCCACTTAATAAATAATATTTCTGCAGTGTAATTTCCACTACACTACTCTCATGCAATGTAAGAACTGATTTCTATCCATAACTGATTTCTATTCATTTCTAAGACTATGTGGAGAGTGTGACCATAAACATAGGAACAAGGACATAAAAAAGTATATGATCACCAAGATGAACATTTATGAACCAGCATTCATCAGTTGTATTAGATCACAATATATTACACATATCTTTCTCACTGTTCAGTATATTTAGATAGCTGATTATTACAATTTAATCAATACATGACAAACTTACCTCTCTCAAAATCTTGCCACAAATCACTTAATGGGAGTATTATTCATTAGACTAAGCTTTAGTAATTGACTAGCTATATATACTGAACAATGATAATGATATGTGTAAGAGATTCTGATCTGGGACAACCGATCAGTGGTGGTTCAGCATGAAATGTGCATTTTGGGGAAAGTCTTTGGTCATATGTTGGTGATCAACTTCTCCTCAAGGTTTTAAAAACAGAGAGAAACAAGTCCCTACTTTGCATTAGAGTGGTGTAGTAAAAATTGCACTACACAAATATTAACATTTAATTAATATTTAATAATTATTCCTTTACATTGTACAATTTTCTTTAAATACAAAGAGGATAGTCATGAAACATATAAGTTTATCACAAGCAATGACCAAATATCATAATAAAAGTATGGAGTGGGTTTATTCCTCAGGAGTTCAAGTAAAGTTTGAATGTGTGAATGTTGCAAGTACCAGAAGTAGAATGGGATCCAGAACCAGGCACTCCAGTTTGATGTTCCCTCAATTACTAAACTGCAAATGACCTCTGATAGTGATTAAATGGAATTACTTGGTCATAAAACCCCTTGTGCCTTGTTACATGTGGTTATGATAAACACATACATAGTGTGTCCCATTGTAAAAGTCACTAATTTCATCTCCAAACTGCTGACAATGCCATCCCTGAGAAATGGTACACATATGTATTGTTAAATGGAGGTTGCCTTGACAACAGTTTGAGATTATTGATTGTAATTGATATTGGAATTGTTTAAGTGTGGAATGATTTTAATGGTATATATATACTGGAAGACCAGGGAAGGTAGTTATTTAATTATCAGCCTTTTATTTATAAAATTATGTGAATGGCTTACATTTAGCAAGTAGTTATAATAGGTTGATAAATGGTGGCTTTATTTTAGTCTTTAAATGGTGGCTTTATTTTAGTCTTTAAAAGAAAAAGAAAATATATTAAGTTATTAATAGTCATTTTCTCTGTTTTAATATTATTAAACATATTTTATTTCAAAATCTTTGATAACAAAATTCTAAGAAATGGAATTATTGAATTTATTTCTCGCTTCGTTGAAAATTTTAACTCGGAATCCCTTGGGCAAAAGGCAAAATGCCTGACACTTTTAACCGCAGACCAAATTTAGAACGAAGGCGAAAAGGATAAGTCAGAGATTAGAATCGCTGGCTTTGCAATTTGATGTCTGAGTTTCTTTTTTAAAAAAAGAAAATTCTTGATTTCGAATAGCATTAAAGTGCCTCACGTGATCATATCTTGACAAATTCGAGTCAACTTTGAACAATTTAGAAGATTTTAAACGCAAAAGCGAAATGTTCATATTTGACATTAGTTAGCTTTGAAAAGTTTCAGGTAAATACATTTTTTGTCCAATATCAGGTTAATTCGTGCTGTTTAACCGTCATTTCTTATAGGATGAGGGGGGAGACAGATGGAATAAAAAATTATAATCTCTAAAAATAGATTCCTAATAGATTTCTTTCACTTTCCACTATTAACGGTCTTTTACTTAATGGACTTTCCAAAAATATGTTTAATATAATTACTACATTTTAATTTTAATTTTTACTAATGGACTTCCTTTATTTGAGGCAATATATCAAAGTAATAATAATACTCATTAATCATATAATTATTTAATCATAAAATTATTTAAAATAATTTTAGTAATTTTTGAGTTTGTACACACAGTATTTAATCCACGAGTTAGAATCTACAAATTTATGACAATTTATTATAACAATAATGTAAATGAATGGTTTATTGCTAGGAATTCACGGGATGTGATGTGATGCACTATGACTTCTCCTTTCTCAGTGTAAAGAATTTCTCTGTCTCTATGCTCAGAAAAACCTGTTAACCACCTTATCTTCTCTTTTCATTTCCCACCCTGGTTTTTCCATGTTCTTTTTTATTCTGCTCCATGCCATTTCCACAACATTATCTTTGTCAATTCTATAGCCTTTATATCTAAATCCCTCTTACCTTGTTTCAAATTCAGCATAAAAACCTAAGAACGCACTTTCTATATAATCACTTTATTTATATTTATTCTCCCATAACTTCATTATTTGTACTCTTTCTGCTTGTAGGCATTTACATTCAATTAACAGATGGATAACATTTTCTATGCCTTCCTTACTTAACTTGCAGACTAAATCTACCATATTTTCCCATTTATGGATATATTCCTTTGTTGCTAATAATCCTGTTCGAGGCTTAAACAGTAACCTACTTTCCTTGCTATTATCATAAATTATCTAACACCCAATATTCCCTTTCTACATATATTTAAATTCAGAATTCCGAAGTTCTGAAGTGACACCTTTGAAGAACACATAGAAATTAATCTCATTGGCCTGTCAGTATACCACTGGATTAAGCAATACAGGGCATGATGATTCATTCATCTTTAATAAATCAGTATGTTTTTAAATGCTTTTTTATATAATAGATAATCATTTTAACTGCATCATCACTTAAATATCTACTACTTTTTTTTCAGTATTTACTAGTATGGTTTAGCTGTAGTCCTTACACCCCACAATGATTTTGAATATTTTGCTGGATTTAAATCCAGGAAATAAATATGGAAATACAACTCTATAATAAGGCCAATGTGATTGTCTATTATCGTTATCATGTTTGATTATTACTGATCCACTACCATGTCTGTCCATGGGATGATGGTGATTATAGTTATTGAAAACTAATGATACCAAAGTATATCGATACTGAATTGGATTCAAATCTATTGGCTATACAAATGAATGAATTGGCATTAAAAACATATGTTCTCATTTTAACTCATAGCTTTATAATTAACTAAAAAGATAAAAGGTGGCTGTTGGAGGGTTGCATTAGATCTTAAGATCTAGATGCAGCATTCCCAAATTCAAAGCTCCCCACTGAGAGAGACACAAGCTAGAAATTAGCCTGTGGATATTGGGTGAGTAGACACTCGATAGGTATGTTATGAGCAAACTCTCTTACATTCATTGTTTACTATGAGTACAGTATGAATATTCTTGACTTCGTTTAAGGAGAAGCCACAATACATCACATCACATCACAACATTATATCAGTATATTTGTACAAAAGATGGGATGATTGTGTTAAGAGGATTGTTGAGTGTTATAGTAGTAAGGAATGGGATAAAAGAATAGATTTATTAATAAAGAATAAGGAGTTAGAGAGATGGAGAGTAAAAAGAGTTTAATACAGGTTATTAGGTGCGAGTTAATATATGATAATAGTAAGGAAAGTAGTTTATTGTTTAAGGCTCGGGATCTTTAGCAACAAGAGAATATACATGTAAATGGAAAAATATGGGGTGATCTATTTTGTAAATTATGTAAGGAAGGAATAGAAAATATTAGGCATTTGTTAATTGAATGTAAATGCTTGAAAATAGAAAAGTTACATATAATGAAGTTATGGAAGAATAAATATGAAAAAAGTGATTATACAGAAAGTGAATTATTGGTTTTTATGCTGGGTTTGGGAAAAGATAAGGGGGATTTAGATATAAAGGCCTTAGAGTTGACAAAGATTGTGTTGTGGAAATGGGATGGAGCATAATATTGGAAAAATTAGATTGGAGAATGTAAAATTAAGTAGCTAACAAGTTTTTCTTGGTATAATTGCTGAGAGATTCTTGGCTTCGTTTAAGAAGAAGCTACAGTACATCACATCACATCAATTGTATTATTGATTCACCAAGGAATGCAAGTCTTCACAAGTTTAATTCAATTTCTACAGTCTCTAGCCTAAAGAAGATATGAAAAATAAAAATGAATATGAAAAAGTTCCACAAATATTTGAAATATTATATATTTATTTACATAAGCATATAGAAAAACAGAAAAATTGTTTCAAAGCCGTATTCCAAATGTCTAAATAATAGATATAATTACCAAATGCAATAATAATATAGATTTTTATGAAGGATAAAAAAGAAAAATAATACAAATACGTAATTATCAATTTTCTGATAATTGAATAATGACCTTTATTACAAATTTTACATCTCAAATACGAAGAACCTTGGATTCAAATGAACCAAAAAAATCTGAATTTGAATACGAATATGTATTAAAAGAAGTTCTAAGAAAAATTAATGGGTATCACTTTCTATTTTATTTACAAATTCTACTTTATAAAACTATGTCAGTGATAAGACCTTAGAAAATATTAGACATACATGATAAATATATATTCTTCTTATGAGGATTATTCATCTTGATGCATTATAGCAAGGATCAGATTACATTGAGATCCTAAAAACTTTAATGTCGATAACGTTATACAAACAGTTGATTGTAATATCTCTTAAAATTCGACCAGTTTCTTAATTTATATATTATGAATTAAAATTGAAAGCCACATAATCATAAGAAAATTGTTAATTTCTTAAGTCATCCAAATTTTGCAATTCAATAGTCAAATTTTCAGAAAATCTTCATGAAATATAATGTAAACCATCAAATAAAATCAATATGCAGGACTAAAGGTAAAAGATTAAAAAACTAAGATAATCTTCATTGGCTTTTTAAAAAGGTAGAAAATGAAGATTAACAATGACATATGGGGTTTGTTGCTCAAAGTTTATAAGAAATATGAGCACCACAAATAGTAGCGAGCACAATATGATTTATGGAAATTTCTGTTGCTTCATTAGACCAGGCCAAGCACAATAACATACTTGTAGGGGTTAATAACTATAACACCTTGTTCAGATTACAAATACAGATGAAAACATAATGAATGAAATTAATCATAGAATTAAATATTAGTGGAATGTTTTGTAAAAGCAATTTAATATTAAAAAGAAATACTATCAGGTTCTAACTTATTGTAATTTCAATACAAAGTCTCCACACTGCTAGACAGTTTAGACAAATAACTTTTGGGATTAAAAAAAGAGATCAAAAGCAAAGTTCATGGTTGAAAGAATAACAAGATATTGCTGACATCATTAAAATACTTTGAAAGCTCAAAAATGAAAAGGTCTAAACTGTTCAGTAAAAGATATGTTAATAGATGGATATATAAAATTGTAAAATAGGGCCTAAAATTTACAAAAGATCTAGAAAGAGACAATATTTGCTATGATGAATAAAATAAAAATGTTTACAAGAGTGCTGCAGAGAAGAGAAACTAGTTTAAATTTAGAGATAGTTTAAACTCTGCAGTGGAATAATAATTTTTAAAAATTATATTGACAATCAAACCATAGTAACACATGAATATTCTAGCTAACATCCAATGTTTGCTTTAAATGCAATACACTTTCAAATGTAAATGTACTCCAGAACTACACATATACATATGAATAGTCATTGAACACTACAAGTTATATTGATTTTAACACTGGAATAATTTTTGCTATTGGTCTTAATCATAAAGAATATTTGCATGCCTCATGTTCATTCGGTTAGCCAAATTCAAATTTTTTTAACTAACCATACTAATGACTTGAATGTGTTTAATGCTCTAAGCTAATTAGCAATTTAGAGATATATATTTTGTTAACTTTAAGTAAAGCATTGTAATATCAAAACAAAATAGTAGTGTACCAAGATTGGTTGGTACATAATAATTTTTTTAAAAAAATTATTAGAAATAAAAATCCTTCATTAAAAGAGAAATAATAAGTAAAAGTTTAAGAGTTTTATTGCAGTTTGTTTTCGTGAAAATAAGAAGAGTTCTTGAAATAAAACTTACAATTAATTAATTAAAAGGGGAGAGGGGGAGTTTTCCTGTAGAAAAAACTAAAAGTTTCATAAAAGAAGTTAAAGAGTTTTTATTATTATAAATAATTAAAAGTCTAAAATATAAATCTCTTTTCATTCGAGTTTATTAGGATAAATTATACATGTGTGTAAATGTAAGCTTGTTAATAAAATGTATAATAAATGTGTATTGAAAAACACATGAAAATAAATATTAAAATGAAATATATTTAAAAACACAGTGGTGGCTACTAATTAAAATTATAAAAACAACATGTTTGTGATGGCTGCTAATTGAAATACCCAACAAGATTAAAAAGGATTAGCTACTAAAGAAATTTTGACAACACATATTGCCGGCAGACATTAAAACAAAAACACTTCGCATATATAAATAGCCAGATTTTTATCGGACATTTGTTTTTAGTCTAGTCTAGAGATAACAGTTGAATTCAGTTCAGAGAGTTAGGAGTGTAATTTAAATTGTGCAAATCAAACAAGAATGCAGTGTTAGAACATCGGAAAAACATACGCCTTTCTCCAGCCTGAAGTCCAATGAAAACAGCCAAACCTATCCAATCAAAGTGATGTCTGTGTAACAACCTGAAGCTGCTCAATGTGTAACTGTCTCCAAGATGAATACCAATGGATAAGCATCAAATCTCCTCAAGAAACTTCAAATCTAACCGGTTAGATATACTTCATTAGAAGCAGCCAACAGCAAGCAATATCCATGTTCCAAAAATCCTAGGTAAAACATTTTCTTATTCTCATTAATATATAGTAGCCACCACATTCGTAAGCATTCATGAATCCTCCAAGAGCCATAATTATATGAGATCTATAGCACATAAAAAAGAACTATTAATTTGTGTGTTTTAAATATAGGTGTTTAAACTTCAAATGTTATTTAATGATTTATTATTATATATGTGAGTGTATGAGTAAATATGTGCATGACAAAAATACCAATATTATGTTAGTTAAAAATTATAAAGAAATTTAAATTTAGTATAAGTAATATTAGTTAAAATAAATTGTCTTTAAACTAAAACTTTATTTGTCAGTCAATTCTTTTTATCAATTCTTTTTGCCAACTCTGTTATCAATTCCTATATCAATTCTTTCATCACTACTTTTGTATAAGTTGTTAATGATTAAAAATAGGCTGGGCTAGTTAAGGGATTGTTTTGAGCATTGGATTATGAGCCTACTGTCCGAATACATTAGTCTTAGACTAGCTGGTGCCTGGGGTTTACTCCGAAACAAATAAAGTGTTTGGATAGTAGGGGTTTGAATCTAGCAGCCGAGGTGGACCATGATCTGATCATGGGTATTGTTGATAGTTAAAGCTATCAATAATATTTTCCATTTTGCTCGAACATGCTGGTTCGTTCATGTAACATTTATAATTAAATAAGATTATAAATGTATTATGAAGAAGTTTGAAACCAGCCAAAACATTTGCAGTGTAATTAAGATCTTCTGTGGATCGATCCGTTACAGTAGAAAGAACCTTAATAAATTAAAATCACTGAAATACATAGTAGAAATGTGATCAATTTAAGATGTTCACATTTTTCTAAAATGTTTGAGATTGGCCTATATAAATAAATACAGGTAAAAAGAATAAAATGACTCATTCTTTTATTTTCAAAGATTCTATCTTGGGCTTTGGATTGAGTGAATTTACATGCTTAATAAATCAGCACTGAGTTCTTATACTAATATATATATATATATAAATATATATATTGTACATAAGTGAAACTTCACTTGGCTCCAACAGGTGCCAGAGTTTATCTTAGCTTAACTATTTATTTGTAATTTTCTGATTTTAAAAAAAAATGATGATAAAAATAGAAGAAATTAATTAGTTAATGAATAATATAGGATAATATTTTATAGTATTGTAATAATTATTAAATTTTGTATAATTATGTATAAACATTTCAGTAGCATGTGGTAGTTGGTTTAATAAGAGATGTAAGATAGTAAGTTTACTTAGAAGAATGATAGTTTTAAATTAATAAATAGTATTAAATATATTATAAAGTAACTATTGTTGTATTTATTTTTTAATTTATAACCTATAAATAAGTTAATATTATAAGTAAAGTAAATAGTATTAAATTAGTTTAAAAGTAATCTTTAAATTTTATTATAGCAGTCTAATAATATTTAAATGTTTAATTTAAATTAGCCTTTAACCTGTAAAGTTATTTCTGATTTAATATTTTTAAAATATTTTTTTTATTTGTAGTATTTAAATAAGTTGTAATTACTTAGTTAAGGTCAGGTTAAAAGGTCATCTGTGTGTGTGTGTGTATGTACAGAGTAGTGTGGAGCAAATGAATAAATAATAATTTAATAACAATATTGGTTTAAAACAAATGAATGAGTAAAGGTATTATAATTAAATATTTAAAAATTTTGATAAATAAAACTAGTTCTAATTTTTATATTTGTTGCTGTTAAAAAAGTGTTAAAGTTAAATATAAAATCACTTGATTGGTTTTTAAAAGAAATTGACACGACAATTGAGAGAGGAGTATAAATGATCAGGTTATAAATACAGATCATTATTCATCTTTTAGATCTGTGTCTGTGTGCTCTGGATCCTAACCTTTTCTTTTCTTAAATAAAAAAAAAGTTGTAATTTTTTTTTAAAGTTTATTATTTTTATTTAAAGCAAAAGAATGTTTAAAAAATATATCTAATTGTTCTATAATTATGAAAAACTGATAAGCTAGAAAGTAACTATTTTCTGATATCAACTCTCAATTAACTTTAAAACTATAGTAACAAAATGTTAAAAGGAAGTTTTACATCTTTTATCTTATTTACTTATTGCATGACTTTTATCTACTGGAAAATAAAGTTAGGATATGAACCGTTAGTATCTAAATGGCTAAATATCTATATTGTACTGAACTATTATAGTTGGAGAATACTTAGTAATTATCTAATTAAGCAAATACATAAATGAGAAAAACTGAAAGACATTTATATTTTAATTTCATTATAGTTAAAAATGCATCAATATTCTTGTAATTAAAACTGATGTTAAGTCCGATAATTTATTAGTGATACCTAATATTGACTTTAAAATATACTCCTGTTATAATAATGCTCATTTCTAAAATAGTTTTAAAAGAGAAAAATATACTGCGCTGAAATAAGGAAGGATGAATGTTATCTGCCAAGCATTTAGTATAGTTTCCTATTAACTTTGCCTAGTGTTCTATTTAAAAATGTATTGAATATGATAAATTAATTATCTACCATTATTAATGATAAACTTTTGTCTATACAATGAACTGTTATATTTTCATTTATTTATATGTAAAGTTGTGACAATTGTTCCTAGCTCCTAAACAGAGGAAAATTTTATAATTGTAAAATAATTCTACTCTTATGTTGAGAAGAGTAAAGAAAAAAATTCTTTGGAAACACACTTTAAAATGTCATATAAGAAGATAATTTTTTTTTTAAAAAACTTTTAAAAAAATGCGTTCACTTAAAAGAAATAAAATGGAATTGAAATGAAGCTATATTATTGTATATTTCAATCCGGGATCCTTGTAAAATGTTTTCAGCTGAAGAATTTATTTTACATATCATTTTTGTGCTGGCCTATTCTTGTTATTTCAATGTTTTAATATAAAAATATCTTTAAAGGAAGAAATTAATATGTTCTTAAGGAACTATTAAACATGTTTCATTTTTTTTAGAAATCATTGCCATGTTTATGAATGTTTTGACCGGAAGCTTCAAATATTGTCATATAAATTATCCTCAATAAATTATATTCATGTCTAGAATGGAAAAACCAGTATAAAGCTAAAACTATGAACTTAAGTTACTGTATTATTTTTTTATTGTCTGTTTTATTGTTTTAAAAAAAAAGAAACCAGAAAAATATTTATGCTATATTTTGTTTTAAAATATGTGTAATACTATTAGCATAAATATACCAGGCAAACTAATGTTACAATTTTAATCTTAATGAGTTATTAGAATGAGTAGATAAATATTCTGCCAGTCTCAGGAAAATTTTATTATATTTATTGAGCATTTTACAAGTTAATTTCTATTTGATAATTTCATTCACAGATATTTAAATATCTCAGTCTTAGCTTATTTATATGTGGGATGTTTCACTCAGTTTTATTTTAAATCAGCCAAAGAAGTTTATTAGAGTTTCCATTCATTTGTTTTATAAATGCTACATTAACAATAACTGCAAATATTTTTATATGCATTAAGAATTAATATTGTCGCATTTAATTGGAAATCATTGAAAGTCCACTAGTCACTATATTTTAGTATTTAATATCTTATTATGTGTGCATTGTGCCTTTGCCTAGAATTTTATATGCATTTAATTTTAGGTATTTCTTATATTAGTTGTTTGACACAGTTTTGTATTGTTGGTTCTTACATTGAATATATGTGTTGTATTTTTAAACTTCTTAGTGATAACTTAATTAGTTCATGTGAAGTCTATATCTTGTCATTAGTTTGGTATTTGTTAGCCTCATAGAGTTAGGCTTTGTTAATTATTTTGAGTATGCTTAATCTTTAGCCTGATCGGCTCGGTTTTAAACGAGGAAACTTGAAATTGCTGTAAATAGCTTAGTTTTTGTGCTAAATTTACGATTTTGACGTCATTTTTTAGAAAAAAAAAAGTTCTGTAAGATGGTGCCCTCTTCAGAATTATTTTACAAGTAAAAAATCAATAAAAATGCCCATATATGTCAAACAAAACCAAAGCACCGCCTTCTCACCACCTTTTCTTGAATCTTATTGGCTGTCAAAAAGGGCAATGGCTGCCAAAAGTAAAAAGTTACGGTCATTTTGTATTTTATTTTAAAAATGATAAACGAACGTTTACAACATTTTAAACAATATTTGAATTGAATTACAAATTATTATTGATAAAATAATACTAAAAATCAAATTATTTTAAAAAAATAGTTAAGATGTTACCAAGAATAATTTATTTATTGCTACATATTTATCGTAACGTAAAAATGAAAAAAAAAAAGAAATGTCTTTGGTTGGTCAAAATAGCAGTTACTTTTATTTCACCGCAATTGAATATTTTTTAAATTATAAATCAAATTTTATTTTTGAAAAGACTTTTGTTTACTTCACAATGGGAACAAATTAGAAATATACTTTTTACAAATGAAAACAATGTATTTATATTATTAAAGTGAATCTATTTTAACAATTGATTTTGTTAAAGTTGTGAGTTGGCCAATTAAAAGCTTTGATTTTTAACTCATTTGGCCAATTATACAATCATCGTTGAAAGGATTAATGGAGTAGACAAGGTCCTCCATCCTTATTGTATTGCTTTTCCATGAATTGATAGTACTTGTTCCCATTGAGGATTAATATTTACCAGATATTTATATTCCTAGTGATAGTAATCACATATTTTTGAAGTATTGGAATCCCATGAGAGGATCGTACTTTCCTGGTGTCTTTCCTGTTCCTGATGCGCTGTAGACAAGGTCCAGGCATTCTATTTTTTGCCTCAAAGTTAGGTATTTTTAAAAGCCACCACATTCTTTTCAGCTCTGCAGAGCATATATGTTCTTATATTTTGGCCTATTATTCATGATGAATTAATGCTAGTTCCATCACAGTAGGTAATGTTGCATTTGTTTTAGATTTGTGATGAAAAGATATGTTTGTCTGAGGAACTTTGCTTCTTCAGGTTGTGTTAGTTCTTTTAATGCTTATAGGTATATCAATGTTTGAATTGTGTTGCTATGATAGTTTTATCATCCACAAGTCAACCAACAATAATTTATATTTATTTTAAAGTATGTTAAATTATGCATATGGTATAAGTGGCAATTCACACATACTAATTTTAATATGTTCAACCAGAGTTTTTGCCGCTGGATTTGTAAGTTTTTTAAATCTTTAATTTTAAAACATTTAGGGTAATAATTTTATGTGGACAGAATTTATTTATAAAAGTGTATAAATGACCTCTGATGAGTGAGTGGCCCATATATCTAATTTAGTTTACGGTTAGCTAAAGATTTGCTTAAATATATCGCTAGCTATAATATTAGTAATGTTAGTGTAACTAGTGGTAATATTTTTAAAATAAATGCTGAATATGCTTATTCTAGCTCAGCATTTGTAAGCTCAGGGTTATAAATAGCCTCTTGTGTATTATTCTGATTGTTAGATAAAACTACCATATTATTAAATATGCTAATAAAAAATAGAATTGTGCTTATTAAACTTAATCTATTTTAATTTAATTTAAAGATTTGAAATCTCTGATTGTTTAAAAGAGATTAGAATTTAGTATTAAATAGTCTCTGCTTGCTATTGTAGGTGTTTATTATTTTATTATTTTGTTTATCAAAACAAACAATTTAAAAGAGTTTAAGAAGGATATTCAGTAACTGTAGCCAGAGAAATTGTATATTGTTGTAAACCAGAAATAAAGTTTTAAAAGTCAAAATATTTGTAAAAAGATTCAAGCGCTATATTGGCAATGTGTATAATAAAACTTTGTTTGTAAATATTTTCTTATATTGTTCTTAATAATAAACCATATTATTGTTATTTCAAAAAGTTTTGTTTCTGTTTGTTTTACTTTTATATGAAAATATTATTGTCTTGAGTTCCATAGTTCATAAAATTTTGAGTTCAAAAGTTCACAAACATATTATAAAGTATATAAAATATATTTTGATACTGGTTTAAATTATAAAGCCATGCCAATTTAAGTGATTCTCAGATTGAATCACAGTAACAGATAATTACATTATATCATATGCTTAATTAAATGCTCATTTAAAAATTGATTTTTAAGTTATCATTGTATCTTCTCAGATTGAAGATTATGCAATATGAGATTAAGACTATTAGTGCTTCAGATTATTTATTATTTTCTATTTTAAAAGCTGCACATTATCTTACATTATCTGCACATTGTCTATCATCATCTTATATTTGAGAGAATTTTATAATCCATCTGCATTTAAGGTCTTTAGTAGGTTGTCTGTGAGTATGGGGAAAGGCATAAAAAGTACCCTTGCCCTTTTCCTTGCTCAAGTAATATCTTGGGTAGTAGGCCATTATTAGTTTAAATTTAAATTGATTCATTAAATTTTTAAATTAATATTTGTTTTGTTTATTGTTCCATGATTGAACCATAAGGTAGTTCTATGGTCAGCCAAGATATCACTCACTTGTTTATTCATCTTAGCAATTATTTAGTAGGCAATTTAAACTTTTATTTTGCACAAGAGTTTAGTTTGAAACCCCTGAGATTGTTAGTTCTTGTTGCCTTGTTAGCATAATAGTTATATTTTCATGGGCATTGGATTTGGTCGCTATCTGATTATACATCTCTGGATCATCATCTCTTTTCTTAAATTTATTGTAACCCCACTGAGCCAAGTCATTAAGAGTCTATCTACTAATAATAATTCTCTTCATCTCTCTCTTGCTTCCTCATCTCATCTTCACCTTCTCTCTACCTCATCTTCATCTTTATTTCTATTCCATCTTCATCATCATCATTTCTCTCTTATTTTTCATCTTCATCCTCTACTAATAGTTTACTCTTTTCATCATTTATCTTCATCTTCATCATCAGCTCTACTTCATTCCATCCTATCTTCACCTTATCTCTTCATTTCTTTAACCATTAGCACCTTCTCTCTCATCTCTCTTAGTTTATCTATTTATAATAATTCCACACTATCTTCATCTTCATCATCTCATCTCTCTCTTTCCTCATCCAGTCTATTACTCTTTTTTGTTTTGTTCTTTTCTTTTTCTTCACCTTCACCCCCCTCTCCTCTATTTATTTAGGTTACAATATATATATATTGAAATGGTAAATCTGATTCAGATTTGCCTTTCACAGTCTGACCCACCTAATCATTTATTTTACTAACGTTTGGTTTTTTTTTTATTATTATTCTAAAAAACATTTTTTAACATTTTTTTAACTATCCTGAATAAATTGCTAAAATTTATTTTGGATAGTGTTAATCATATAGATACTTGTACTAACACACTAAGTTATTTTTTTATATTATTAAAAGGAAAAAAAATCAAATAATAAATTTTGAATTTTTTTTTATATTATATATATATATGTTTAAAATACCTTTTTTTTTTTTTTAGTTCAAGAATCCAAGATAGCCTTTTCTGAAAGATTTATTCCTTGATAAGAAGTTGAAACTAAATGTTAAATTAAAGCATTGATAAATTACCAAAATCCATTCAGTTTGGAATCTCTATTCATTAATTAGTTATCTCAAAATAAAACTAACATAAAATTATATTGAAATCTATTGATCCTTATCGAGGTACAAACTTTCTAAAATTAGAATAAAAGCATAATTTCTATTGTTTCAAAAGGTAAATGACCTCAGGCAGCAGAGAAATTGAATACCATTAAAAATGTATAAATAGTGGTCCATTTTTGGAGAGAAAAACAAACACAGAAAGAAAGAAAGAGTTTTAGAAGTCTCCATGCCATGATGATCGACTAGTAAAAAGGGTACATCACAGCCTTTTTCTTCCTGAGACCTGAAATCTTCCATTATGCTGCTGTCAACCTGCCTTCAAAGAAGCCATCTGCCACCAATGTTCACCTGCAGAACTCATCCCGGGGAACTGCAAGGTAAAAAGCCGAAGAGCTTAAAATTTATACTTTTGTCAAGATGTTAGAAGCTACTATCATTAGAATGTAACTATAATTTCCTAAAGCTAAAAAGAAGAATGTTTAAAGTTATTGTTTTTTGATAATCTTTTAGTTGATTCTTTAACCCTTTTTTTTTAAATTATAATGTTTCATAGCTCAAGCTCACCATAATTATTAATATATTTTTTTGATTGAATATGAATTTATTTATTTCTTTTTATAGTAATTTTAACATGAGGTTTTATGCTCTGATTTTTTTTTTTTATTATTTCGACAAACTTCACTCATGGGGACTTAAGGAGAGTAATTTGCTAAGAGAGCAAATTATATTTATTAGGGGAAGGGAATTTTAACAAAGAATGATTTAATTTTAAAAGTAAAATAAGTTGATCTATTTTTATTTCGCAAGTGAAGTTATGTCGAATATATATATTTCTAAATAAATCTACCATATTTTTTTTTAAATTGTTTTATGATAGATTTCCCAGGATGGGATTCTATAATTTTAGATCTCTTTAAAATTTAAAACAGAATAAAATATGCTATAGATTTTGACCTTGTAGCAGCGCCGCTGGATAGCATCAATTAATTATCATGCCTTTTTTTTTAAGTTAGGAAAGAGGGAAGGGGGGGTTTATTCGAGAATTAAATTTCCTTCTTTCTACATGTATGATTTTGTAGATTAAATATTTACATAAAGTAGTTGTTTACGCAGGTCAATCTCTATGCAGTATTAGATCATTTAAGGCTATTTAATTATAATTCGTTCATATTTAATAATTATAATATCTTGGGTTATTAAAGAATGCTTGGAGTATCATGGACAGACCTAAAACAGTCATTGATTTGGTGATTCGGAGTTAGCTTCTGGTTTCGCATACATCTGTGAATCAGATAGCATGATTGAGATAGAGTGGGTTAGCTGGCATGGTACCCATATAGGCGGGCATGTTGACTCTCCATAAGTCCTATCTCCTATCAGTATATGGACACGACATGTGGATGTATCGATTTCCCTTTTTATTCTTAGTTGGAATAGGCATATGAGTGTTCGTAATCTGGCCCATATGTTCCTACTTACATTTCTTCTCTCCTTTGCATTCGTATATTTATTAACCTGACATTGTTTTGCTTTTCTTTTGCCTATCTAATACATAAGCCATAGGGAAATGATTCTACTTAAGGATCTTCGACCTGAATAATCAACTCTTTTGTTTGTTTTCGTAATTAGTTAAAATCGTTTGATTTTGGATAATTCACATTATAGTATGATTTTAGTTGTAAGTCCAACTAAAGTGGCTTGTCTGCTAAATAATTAACTGATCTATTTTTTTGTTATAACCACTTAGTTTTAATCACTGTAAAGGTGGTTATAAGCTATTCCAGAAAGGTCCATTAATGTCATAAAACATTAGTTATTTGAAATCTAAATTATTATTTGTATAAAGAGAAATAAAATCAATTTTTTTATATATGTTAATGGAGTAAGATGTCAAATTAGTCTTATTATAATCGTTTATTTAATGTCCGTTTTAATGGAAAATGTTTTGTTTAAATCTTGTTTAAAAAAGAAATAAAATATTCATTCTTATATATGTTCGTTAGGCATATGTTTAGACCTGCCACTATCTTATAAGCCTGTACTAAATGTGCACAGATAATTTTAAAATCCTTGATCATTTAATTTTTAAAATCTTTTTTTTTTGCAATAAATGTAGACAAAAGTAAAAGTATATAAACTAAACAAATCAAATGTTAACCGCTAATATAAAGTCGTCATGAACTTGTACAATTATAAAATTGAATTTAAAGATTGTATTTTTTGTTGTTTTTTTAAGAGCTTGAGTTAAATATTAATATAACATGCTTAATGATTTTTAAATATATATATAACTAAAACTAAAACTTCCAGTGTTCCTCGAATCATTTTTATTTACTTTTATTTTAAATTATTTTTTGATTTTAAATGTATCAATCAATCAATCACCCAAGTTCTCACTAAAATATATAATTAAAAATGAATATCATGCTGCTGGCATGGTGAAAGTAAAGGAATTTGATTGTACCATCGAGAAAGGCTATTGATTAGATCTTTGACCTGGGGATATAGGTAAATAGGGCAGAATCCATGATGTACCTGATTTATATATCTTGTACATGGTCAGACTCAATATACTTTACCTGTGTTCAGGGGTTTGTTGGATCGATATGCATTTTTTGACTGGTACAATATATATATATATATTGTAACAGGATGGGGTGATATCAAAAAATGAGATTATTGACAGACTATAAGTATAATTATACATCAACCATATATCAACCAGCATTATAAAGTAAAAGTAATTATAAGTAATACTCAAAATAAACCATTCTTCATCATGAATGATCAATAAATCAAACTACATCAGAATAAAATCAGTACAATATCGACAGTCAATCTTGTGACTGGATTGGAAATGGGTTTTCTGTAGACCAGGCTAACTATTGAGCCTTTGCCAGCTTGGGCAATTATTTACACATAATTTTGGTGCACCAACTTAGTGCTAATCCATCAGAATACATAAGAATCAAACAATAATGCTGGGACATTAAAACACGCGGATCATCATCAATGCTCAGGCCACTTGTACTGGCCAAGTATAAACTTGATTTCTAATAAGACTAGACTAAAGTCAAATGTAGTGCATGGGCTTTAAATAATATAATCTTATGCACCAACCAGGATGATGATGATTGATCATTGCTGGATGCCCCAAAGCACTAAATACACATCCCCATTCATATATTCATCCTGTGCTCAAATCTAGCTCAGAGAACATAAGCTCTATTACTGTTTATGACCAAGAGATGATGCAAATAATTTTTAACAAGTAAATAAATTTATTAATGAGCAATAAAAAATGGTATTATGACTCTTCACATATCAATTAAGCCTTCTGATTTTGATTACTATACAATAAAAAATATCACATTTATGATTTACAAAATTACAATACACAATTCAAGTTATTACTATGGTTTACATATATATGCGCACAGATGCACAATTTATAATTTACAATTAGCATTCAATAATAACAAAAAATGATTAAAATTTGCACATATGTCCTATTTGACAAGCATTGGCATATACGCGCACAAATAAATATGCAGTACAATTGACATATTACAATTGTCATATAAAATAATAAATACATGATTAACTTTTTTCAGTTATATATATATAAAAATACTATCAATGTTTAAAAATTTACACATGTGTGTGAGTATGTATTCGCACATTGACGTTAAATCTTTTAACTTGTTATGATAATATTATATTTTTCATAATTAATTCAATATTGAAAGTATATACAATCATGTTGCTTAATTCTTTCATAAAGTTTAACATCCTTTTTTTTTTTTGCTTTTTGATTTTAATTCAAACAAAATTATGCTTCCAGTTAAGTTATATATTTTTCTTTTAATGTCATTTTTTTATAAGGAATTACCAAAACAATTTCTTTATATATATATATAAAATTGTCTTTCGTTTAGACATTTGACCCAAGCAAATTATTTGCTTGTTTTGTGTTAAGTTATTAATTTATAATTTTAAAAGTTGTTTTAAGAAATATTAAAATAAAATAACTCGCTGTATATACACATGATGTGTTTATCTGTGATTCCCTGCATTTATAGATAAACAGCAGCATATGTATGCCAATTTGGTTTTTGGTCCATCAGAATTGGTCCATCAGAAAAATATAATCGCAGGCTTGTTGTCATCATCAGGGAAAAGTATTCAAGTAATTTGTTGGCATACCATAAGCTTCCTTTTATAGTACAAGCAATGGTCAAGCTGTCTTCTAGAACATATTTAAGCATCTAGTTGATCCATTTGAAGTGAGTCTGGCCTCATGAATCAAAACTCTGCAGTAAACTATAGGGCAGCTACTGGGCTGTACTCCTTTAGGTCTTCATAGGAGTTCTGTATAACTCTGCTAGCTATTTTGTCCTCTTTTTTTCAGACTATTGATTCAGAAGTGACCCAGCTTCAAGTAAATCAAAACTCCTGCGAAGGAAAATGGTAGCAGCTCCTGGATCTCCTGTCCTGCCTTCAGCTACATCAGTTTATGGTAGCTATTCAATCAACTCTCTGCTACAGCCAACAACAAACTGCAGCCATCTATTTTGGTCAGCTAATTGCTGCCACTTACTCAAAAAATTTTAGTAGCCAAGCTGTTCTGTTCAGCTCTTACAAAAACTACAATACAGACTGCAGCTGATATTTTTATCAGCCCTTTTATCCAAATCATCTGAGGTAATAACAACATCTTGATTGAAAGCAGAATTCTATTTTTATCTCTCTAATCCCTTGGAATCTACATACATGTTTTTACTTAGATAATAGAAATTTACAAATAAATTAAAGATTTCAAAAATAGACATTTTTTAAAATTATCAGAAAACATGCTCACTTTTAAATTTCAAAATCAGAATTACAAATAATATTTATCAGACCTTTTTAAAATATTAATTTTATAATGAAATTTTATTTTAAACCTAGAGTTATTTAATCCTTTACTTGTTATTTTATTTTAGGAAATATAGAAAAATATCTACAAAAATTTATTGTCTGTGTTTATTTCTACTTTTTCTTTACTTTATATATATATATATATATGCACACACACTATATTACTGTGTGCTATGTAACCCAACTGGTTACTATATATATATGTGTGTGTATGCATGGATGTTTAAACCTAAATTATTAGTTTGAATTATAAACAGTTTATTGTTACACTCACAATGATTTTAATTTTACATGCATGCTATATATAAGCATATATATACAAATAGCTGCCTGGGTTTAAAATCCTTATAGTGACTTAGGTTAGAAATAAAAAAGGATTTTTTCTTCTAATTAAACTCAGGACAAAAGAGCTATTATATATTACTAGTGAAAAGTGTTTAGACTCTGGATTTCAATAAATAATCAATGTTTTCATGGTAAGATCAAGGATAAATTATTTCTGGTTGTTTACATAGATGTCACGCTTCAATTTCCTTTTTACATAATAATAAATCCATGAAAATACTTACTTTAATATATACATATGTTGAAGAGAGATGGCTGAAGAAAGGACTTTGCTATTAACTGAAAGGAGACCCTTTGATTCCTTTTGGAGGCCTTAAAGTAACTGAGCAGAGCGAATTCCTAATTTCCACTCCATATATTGTTATTGTTGCAGATCTTATTACTATGTGATTATTCATACAGTATATAAACATGGATGGATTGCTCACCAACACACATTAATCAGTGTTGTGAGTTTATTGACTTTTAACCCTGAGTTTAAGATTAAGAAACACCGTGGTATTTCTTCTCAATTGTCTGATAAGGCATAATGAATGTGTGTATGAATGAAAAAAAAAATTTCTAAGATATTTACAATCACAACAGACAAAAATAAATCATGGCCTTTATTTCCAGGAGGCTGTAAACTCACCAGCCAATACAGTGATTAGGGGAAGTATGCAGAGTAAAAATCCCCTGATTACAGTTCCAGGCAGCCATTTGATGACAACTTTTTATTTAGATATTTCCAACTGCATATCACTTTGAAGTGAAGTAAGATTGCAAAAATTTGAAAAACTGTCTCATATTAAATAGGACATTACTGGTCTTTGTGAAATTAAAAAAAAAGGCCAAGAGACAATTGATTTAAAAAATGTACATGTATAAATATTGGAAGTACAAGTGGAGTAGGATTCATTACAAATAAAAAGTGGCAGAACAAGGATTGTGGATATTGATGATGTATCAAAAAGAGTGGCAACATTAGTTATTCAACTTAATGGCAGATACCAAATACAGATAATTCAGGTTTATGCCCCAACAAGTTCTCATGGTGATGAAGTAGTAGAAGATTTTTATAAGGATGTACCAAAGACTTTTGATCAGAATAAACATTTTAAAATTATTATGGGAGACTTTAATACTAGAATTTGTAAACAAATGAAAGATGAAAGTGTCGTAAGTAATTGTGGTTGTGGTAATAGAAATGAGAAAAGTCATAGACTTATGGAGTTTGCAAAAAAATGAAAAACTTTATATTATGATATTTTTTTTGAAAAAAATATTAGAAGAAAAGGGACAAAGTAGCATCCAAATGAATATACAGCAGAATTGGATTGTATTTTGACTGACAGAAAATATATATTTCAAGATTGTAATGTCCTTAAGGAAGTTATCATCAATTAGTAAGTTGTAAGATACATATTAATGCAAAACTTATTCTCACAAACATTCTAATGTATTTAAATTAGAACATTTTCAAGTATTAATATATTTTGAACATGAATCAGATTTGAATGAAATTAATAGGAAAATCACTGATACAGTTTTAAAAACTGCAACAACGATAACTGGTAGAAAAAAGAAGCAATTGAACAATAAAATTTCTACTGAGACTGGAGAATTTATGAAGAAAATAAGGAATATGAAGATATATAAAAATGATGCATTAAGTAGGATTGAATATCTCAAATTTTGTAAAATGGTGTGAAAAGAGTTGATAATGATATAAAAAATGTATAATTGTGATTTGTGAGAAAAGCTGTAGAAAAAAATAAAGGTCTCGAGAGTGTAATACAATATTTTGATATTGGTAGGAAACTTAAATCTACAACAAGAAATAAATGGGACTATTACTAAAAAGAGAGATAGCATCATGAAATGGGTAGAAGAGTTCTATCAATAATTATATAGTAATATAGAACAAATGCCTTCTACATCTATTATATCTTCTGAATAGACCAGGATTTTAAATGAAGTAGTGAGACATGCAATTAAATATATGAAGAAGGCAAAAGCCTTCAGGTAATGATGGAATTATAATCGATATATTAAATGAAGAAGGTGAAGAAATAGAAACTTTTTTGGCAAAGATAGTATACCAAATGATAAAGGTTATACCAGATGATTGGAAGAATGTAGTTTAATACTAATATTTTGAAAAGATGATAAAGGTGATATTAGAAATTGCAGATGGACTTATCAGTTTTTTTTACAAACTTTTTACCAAGATAATTACAACTCATCTACAGAGAACAGTGGATTTCAACCAACCAAAGAACAATCTGGCTTTAAAAATAGTTTTAGTACGGTATATTATAAGCAAGTATTGAGAGAAGTTATAGAAAGGACCAATGAATATGTGTTGCAATTATGCTTTGGATTTGAAGATTATCAAAAGGCATTTGATTCTATAATGATTTCTTCAGTGATTAAAGCATTGGATCTTGAAATTATCAACCTAGGATATTTTTACATAGTGAAGAATATTTAGAAAAATGTAACAGCAACAAATTAGATTACATAATGATCTATGAAAGTTAACATTGAGAAAGGTGTAGGATCATTTCCAAAACTTTTTGCAGCAGTGCTGCAAGAAGTATTTTGTGGACTAAAAGAGGAAGTTAAAGGAGTAAAAGTAAATAGAAATTATTTAAGTCATTTACATTTTGTAGATGATGTAGTTGTTTTTGCGAATAATGCTTCAGAGCTTCAGGAAATGTTGCAAACGTTATCAGATGAAACTAAAAAGGTAGGACTAAAGGTAAATATTAAAAAGACTAAATAATAAAATAATATTTTATGTGGGGCTATGTTTTATAATCAGTAATAATAATAATCATAATCAGCTATTAAGCTAATGCACATGCGCTTTGAAGATTTAAATTATAAATGAATACTCTCAATTCCAAACACAAGATAAAGTCAACATGTGCTTTGAAGATTTAAATTATAAATGAATACTTTCAATTCCAAAATAAGTCTTTTTGAAAGATTTTATCTTGTGTTTGGAATTGAGAGATTTCATTTATAATTTAAATCTTCAAAGCACATGTGCATTAGCTTAATAGCTGATTATTAAAAAGACTTTTTTTTTTCAATTGGATGGATGGTTGAAGAGTTGGAGTGTGGAGTAGATTGAAGCCTGTCCATTAAAGTATGAGGTTTGGCTATCTTAATATATATCTGAGCACTTATAGCATATATGTGTAGAGATGGTAATCTGAACCAACTGATGATTGCTGGTTTAGCATGAAATACGTATATTGGTAATTATTTATCTTTTCAACATATATGTGTTCAAGTGTATCAGTGCTATGAGATAGTGTGGATAGTAGTGGGTCATGTGAAAGTTTGTGTTCATATATCCTATATATTAAAAAGACTAAAGTAATGTTCAATGGATTTCCTCAAAAGATGAAAATAAAGATTGATTATGATAGTTAGAAGTTAATAACTACAAATACTTTGCTCAGATTATTATTACAAATGGAAACATAATGGATGAAATTAATCAGAGAATTAAACTTGGAGTATTTTTGGTAGAAATAACATAATATTAAAAAAGGAAATCTACCTATGTGTTTGAAAAGGAAAGTTTTAATAAATGTATTTTACCAATTCTTAATTATGGATCTGAGACTTGGACACTTAATAAAAGATAAATACAGAGATTTTATACCACTCAAATAATTATGGAGAGATGCATGTTTGAAGCAACAAGAAGAGATTGAAAATGCAATACATGGGTAAGAAAACAAATAGGTGTTCACTGACATCGTTGAAATAATTAAAAGACTGAAATAGTACTGGGCTGAACATATTGTTATGAGAGATGATAATATATGGACAATTGAAATCCAAGAGATTGTAAACGATCCAGAAAGAGATCACCTGTGAGATGGATGGATAAATGAATGAAATAAGAAAGTGTGCCTGGGTGATGTGGAGAAGAGACACTAGAGATCGGATAAGATGGATTGAACTTGGAGATGCCTTCATCCTGCAATGGAGTTATAATGGTTGATTGTGGTGATGATGATGATGAAGAGGAACACCATAAACATAGCATATAGAATATACCTAGTCCATATATAGTAGGCAAGAAAAAAAAGTATATATGATATCTGTGTACATTACATTCACATCAACTTCGTTATTTTACCTATAATGTACGTATACAAAATATTAAAGGTTAAATTATAACCTGGTAGAAATCTATTTATAGAATTATTATCTTGTAAAGAATTATACTTTTAAAGACATCCAATTTTATATTTACGTGAAATAGACTTTTCATCAAACATTTTAAAATATATATGCGTATTAAAAAATAAAAAATGGCTCAGATATCGTAATTAATGCGATAACTAAACTAATATACGATTACGTGTTTAAATAAACCATATAAAATTTTCTATTTGATTCCTGGTTTTATCTTTTTACACTCATTTATTTTATATATTTAAAATTTGTAAAAAAAAACATATAAAATAAATTAGAATTTAAATGAAATAAGCTTAAAAATTATTCTGAAATAACAAAATGTGTATAGAAAATACGGTTTAAACAAAAAAAACATTATATTATCACCATTCTTTATGCTTACACTAGCTGTTCATGTATGAAGAGTTTTGCATCTGTATAAAATACGGTTTATATATAGAGCTTGTTAAATTAGATCATGTGACATATGACATTATTTATTTGTGAAATACGGCTTATATGTGTAATTCGTTACTTCTAAAATTCTTTACATATTTTTTTTCTTTTTTATTCATTTAATATCAAAAATATACTAAATTCTTAGATTTCTATTATCATTGTTTTATTATTCTGAATTATTTTTATTTTTTAGTCAATACTTTTAGAAGTAAAAAGTATATGCCATATATTCAAATTCAATTTCGTTATCGTCATAACACAATCTATTTCCATCAACTGCAGAATGTGAAAGAGTTTTTAATCTAAATCCAGTTTCAATTATCTTCAGATTGTCTTCTTCACTTCATTCCTGGAAATAACATTATCTTTGGCATTTATCTCATGTATAGTTTTTTATAGCCTTTTACAATCACTAGGAATCCACTTTTAGATTTCAGCCATTCATCTTTTCTAGAAGCTCTCTAATCCAAATAACCATGTAACCTTTTCAATGAAGTCCATAATAACTTCTTGTTCATTTAACCAATACATTTTGCCATTGGTCTACTACATTACTCCCCATATACATTTCATATTTTGTTGTTTAATCTGAGACCTATGGATTGCTCTTTGTTAAGCATCCAATTTTCACATTAATAAGTAGTAATGAGTAAAACAAATTTCCTAAAACCTTCATTTTCAAAACATATTATCTTTTAAGATATAGGGGCTTGAACTCAGACTTTCATATGATCCTCAACTATCCACGCTATCTCCTACTGCTGATCCCCTTGATCACACACATGTCAAAAAGATAAAATAATTACCAATATTTATATTTCATGCTAAACTAGCACTCGTCAGTTGGTTCAGATTATCATCTCCACACATATGTACAATCAATGCTAAGCTTATATTAAGATAGCCATTCCCCATACTTTAATGGACAGGCTTCAATTCACTCCACCCCACAACTCTTCAGCCATCCATTTCATTGGAAATCTGATGAAGGAATACTCAAAGCCCACATTAGTGCCAATCTTCTCATCCTACCATGTTGACCATAAGTCACTCTGACCCATCATGTACAGGATATAATACATTTATATTTATATATAAGGAATAAGCAGACTTTATAACACTACATTTTAATATATGATTTTTTTACAGTACAGGATTTTTCATACCTGCACTCTAATATGTAATATATAGGGGGTTTGAACTCAAGACTTTCATACAACCCTCAACTATCCACACTATCTCATACTGCTAATACATTTGCTCACACACATGTCAAAGAGATTAATAATCGCCAATATATATATATATATATATATATATATAACTATTCAAAACAATACAATAATTAATACAGTAACAATATTTTAAACAAATATATACCAATTTAATAGAAGTACTTTCAACTATCTATGTAGTCGTTGTCAACTAGACTCAAATTGTATTAGAAAAAACCGTTACAAATGTAAACAAAAGCAATACGTCATACATCAATTTTCCCACAATTCATTAATTTTTATATTGGCTGTCTGTCTATTTATCAACTGTTGCTTTTCACTTTTTATTAACATAGCCTCTTTAATTTTGCGTTTATTATTATTTCTTTCAATACACAGAATTTTAATTTTATTAAAATCAAAATCAAAACCATAATTACATGTTACATTATGATCAAAAAATACTGATGGTGATACATCATCATTTCTAACATTCTCTTGTCTTGATTTTTGCACTCGTTTATATAATAACAAATGCTCCCTTGATCTTTTCTCTAATGTACATCGAGATTCCCCAATATAAGCCTTTCCACAAAAACATAGCCATTTATATATTGCACAACTTTGATTTAAAATACCACACCTATTTTTTGAATTATTTATTAATCTATTTAAATTAGGAGTAGTATAAAATGCAACTCGACATATATTTTTATATATCTGTTTTATAAATTTAACCTGTTCATTACAAATAAATGGTATTGATATCCAAGTATATTTTATTTTATCAATATCTATAGCATCTAAAATATTTCTATTATTATTAAACTTAGTAACAATATTATAAATTAATTTATGATTATATCCAACATTTAACAAATCCATAATAAATACATTTATGTTACTTATTTTATCAGAACTATATTTACATAATTTATTATTCCTAAATAAAAATGATTTTAAACTGGATAATTTATGTGCAATTGGCACATTTGAATACCAAGGAATATATCCTCTTTTTTCAATATCTTTTATTACCATACAATAATCTAATTTATTTTTATTACGTGTAATTTTAATATCTAAATACTGAATTGACTTTTTTTCTTCAAAAGATTTACTCCATTTTAAACCTTCTAAACTATTTAATTCATTGAATAATGCATTTATAATATCTAAACTTCCACAAACGAAAACATCATCGACATGCCTGTAATAAATTTTAATACCTTGGCAATATATATTAGTATTAAGAATTATATCTTCATATCTTGATACCACAAAACTACATATTTGTGAAACTACAGGAAGTCCCATAGGCCATCCATAATCTATTTTATAATAATTTTCATTAAATATAGCATATATATTTTTATCAATAAAATATAATACATCATTTACAAATTTTACTTTTTTAACATCAACTTTTTTTAACCTTAAAGCATCTAATATAATTTTTATAGATTAAAATCTATAAAAATTATATTAGATGCTTTAAGGTTAAAAAAAGTTGATGTTAAAAAAGTAAAATTTGTAAATGATGTATTATATTTTATTGATAAAAATATATATGCTATATTTAATGAAAATTATTATAAAATAGATTATGGATGGCCTATGGGACTCCTGTAGTTTCACAAATATGTAGTTTTAGTGGTATCAAGATATGAAGATATAATTCTTAATACTAATATATATTGCCAAGGTATTAAAATTTATTACAGGTATGTCGATGATGTTTTCGTTTGTGGAAGTTTAGATATTATAAATGCATTATTCAATGAATTAAATAGTTTAGAAGGTTTAAAATGGAGTAAATCTTTTGAAGAAAAAAAGTCAATTCAGTATTTAGATATTAAAATTACACGTAATAAAAATAAATTAGATTATTGTATGGTAATAAAAGATATTGAAAAAAGGATATATTCCTTGGTATTCAAATGTGCCAATTGCACATAAATTATCCAGTTTAAAATCATTTTTATTTAGGAATAATAAATTATGTAAATATAGTTCTGATAAAATAAGTAACATAAATGTATTTATTATGGATTTGTTAAATGTTGGATATGATCATAAATTAATTTATAATATTGTTACTAAGTTAATAATAATAGAAATATTTTAGATGCTATAGATATTGATAAAATAAAATATACTTGGATATCAATACCATTTATTTGTAATGAACAGGTTAAATTTATAAAAAGATATATAAAAATATATGTCGAGTTGCATTTTATACTACTCCTAATTTAAATAGATTAATAAATAATTCAAAAAATAGGTGTGATATTTTAAATCAAAGTTGTGCAATATATAAATGGCTATGTTTTTGTGGAAAGGCTATATTGGGGAATCTCGATGTACATTAGAGAAAAGATCAAGGGAGCATTGTTATTATATAAACGAGTGCAAAAATCAAGACAAGAGAATGTTAGAAATGATGATGTATCACCATCAGTATTTTTTGATCATAATGTAACATGTAATTATGGTTTTGATTTTGATTTTAATAAAATTAAAATTCTGTGTATTGAAAGAAATAATAATAAACGCAAAATTAAAGAGGCTATGTTAATAAAAAGTGAAAAGCAACAGTTGATAAATAGACAGACAGCCAATATAAAAATTAATGAATTGTGGGAAAATTGATGTATGACTATTGCTTTTGTTTACATTTGTAACGGTTTTTCTAATACAATTTGAGTCTAGTTGACAAGACTACTAGATAGTTGAAGTACTTCTATTAAATTGGTATATATTTGTTTAAAATATTGTTACTGTATTAATTATTGTATTGTTTTGAATAATTATATATATTTTATTATAATTGGAATACAGACATTGATTAATAATTTATATATATATATATATATATGCTATATAAATTAGCATATATATATATATATATATATATATATCATGCTAAACCAGCACTCGTCAATTGGTCCAGATTATCATCACACATATATACAATCAATGCTCAGCTGAAATTACAGTAGCCAAACTCCACCCCACAACTCTTCAGCCATCCATTTCATTGAAAATCTGATGATGAAACACTCAAAACCCACATAGCCTGTCCATTAAAGTATGATGATTGTCTATCTTAATATAAGCTGAGCATTGATTGTATATATGTGTGGAGATTATAATCTGGACCAACTGGTGAGTGCTGGTTTAGCACAAAATATGTATATTGGTGATTTATTTATCAATAGTATGAGATAGTGTGGATAGTTGAGGGTCGTATGAAAGTCTGAGGTCAAACCCCCTATATATGTTACATATTGGACTGCAAGTATGAAAAAAGCCTGTACTGTACAAAAATTCATATGTTAATGTATAGTACTGTAAGGTCTTCCCATCCCTCATATATAATGGTTTATGTCATGTACATGAACCGTCAGAGTGACTTATGGTCAACATGGGTAGGATGAGATGGTTGTACCAATGTGGGCTTTGAGCATTCCATCATCAGATTTTCAATGAAATGGATGGATGAAGAGTTGTGAGGTGGAGTGGATTAAAGCCTGTCCATTAAAGTATGAAGATTGGCTATCTTAATATAAGCTAAGTATTGATTGTATATAAGTGTGGAGATGATAATCTAGACCAGCTGACGAGTGCTGGTTTAGCATGAAATACAAATGTTGGTGATTATTTATCTTTTTTGACATGTGTGTGATCAAGGGTATCAGAAGTATGAGATAATAAGGATAGTTGAGAGTTGTATAAAAGTCTGAGTCCAAACACCCTATATATTACCTATTGGAGTATAAGTATGACTGTAGAAAGAAATTCATATATAATCTATTAAGATTATGAAAATCCTTGTATTTAAATTTCATCACAGTTTAATTCTATTATTTTCTTTCACATACTATACTATATATTAATAATCTGGCCATGATAATTTTTAGGTGACACCCTTCTAATTTTTTTTATCAATTGTTAGTCTCTACTTATGTGAAAATTCATTGAATATCTATCATTATTCTCCACATAGGTAAAAATCCATTGAGCATTAGCCTAAATTTATAGACTTTTTTTCCTGCTTCCATCTCATAATTCTTGCATCATTTCCTTAAATTTTTCAATATATTTGTGAAAAATAACATTGACTCGGAAAAATATAGAAGTATTAAATAATCCTATTTTTATATTTTTAGATTTCTACACTAATCATCAAATTTCATTTTGTAAAATTAATGGATAAAATGTTACACCCCATGTATCAATGTTAATCTTAATGTGTCCATGTAATATAATATCTACTATTGTGTTTTCATTAATATTCTTGAAAATATAGCAATATTTTGGCTCTCTGTCTTAACAATACAAGATATGCCATTGCGGAAACGCTGCAAAATCAAATCGATTCTACAAGTCCAAAATATAATAGTAATTCATAGTGGTTTCTATAATTTTCCATCATGTTTGAATGTGGTTTTCTGGCCAAAAGCACTTTTAAATTAAGCTTTTTTAGGTTATTTTGAACTCCATGGTTTTTACTTAAATGTGTTACACAAAAAAGAGTTTATAATTCAATTGTATTTTTTAACTTTTCTTATGCAATTGTAATTCAGCTTAAATGCTTGGAAGCGAACTAAGAAAAGATAAAAATGGAATCATTGTACAAAGTGAGAAATAAGAAAAACATAAATTGAAATTATTATCTTCTTAATTCTTAATATAATATGCTAAGCATGCTTTCCATATCTGTCTAACATATCTGAATAACCATATCATAATCATATCAATACATCCATAAAGGGTGAGCAAATGGTGGGATATAAAGAATATGAAAATAAATAGGTTTACATGATCCATTTTTTAGAGAGCAGAAAAGGGGATTTGTATGGTGTTTGCATTAGTAGTGATAATCCAGGGTTCTTTTACTTTACCCTTTCGCCTCATTCCAGTATTGTACCCGTAGAACAGAATGATGCAAAACATAAAGTGAAAAAACGTATCATAGTGCCAAAAATGCCATAAACAACAAAAAGTCCTGTTTTTCCTTTTCTAAAGAGTGAGTCAGGTAAACCTGCTTAATCTACAGTCTTTATTATCACCCCATTCACCCACACTTTGCAGCTGTAATGATATAATTATGATATAGTTATGCAGATATGCTCAGCATACTATATTAAGATTATAAAAATTCTTTTTTTTTATTTCTCACTTTGTACAAGAATTTTATTTTAAGTTTTTGTTAGTTCCCGATGCTTAACAAGCATTTAATCCGAAAAAAATTTTAGTATAGTAAAGATGATCGATTAACAGCTGCAACTCTCACTATACAGTCAAGACATCTAGGCAAGCCACAATAATCAATTGATGCTAGAATGTTTGTACACCAAAATTCGTTTCTAGTGACTACTCAGCAGAGAGCTCTACCTATTTGACAAACTATAAAGCTATGAACTCAAACTGAAAGCACCATAACGTTTTCAATCCAATACCATGTGTGTGTGTGTGTAGTCACACAGATTAATATTAAACAAGGCAAAACTCTCCATAGAGTAGTACCACCCTGTGCCAACCAGAGTAATCAATGGATGCCAGAAGGCTTGTGCATAAAATCCCTATCTAGTGCCTACTCATCCAATATCCCTAGACTGCACAGGGTGGCACTACTGTATGGAGAGTTTTGCCTTGTTTAATAACAACTATGTGCTAGTATAAGAGATGGTGATCGTGTGATGTTTAGTGGTTTAACAGATCAATATTATTGTAAGGAGAGAATTGATACTGCTAGATTGTGCAATCATGTGAAAGAATGGTCATGTGATGTTTTAATACCAATCATAGACAAACGGTGTTGGTGACAATGATTATTTAAAAAACCATATATAAATACTGAACTGGATTCTGATCTGTACGATTATACAAGCAAATTGGATTGGATTGAAAACGTTATTGTATTTTCCGATTGGGCTTATAGCTTTATAGCTTGTGAAAAAGGTAAATGGTGGCTGCTGGAGAAGCACATCAGATGGAAAGATTTAAGTCCATTGCTCTCAGAAACTAGTCTGATGGTATTGGATGAGTAGGCATTAGATAAGGATTTTGGTGCACAATTCTTCTAGCATCCACTGATAGCTGTGGCTTGCACTTTATGTCACTATTATGTGAAGAGAATTGCTACTATTTTAATAGACTATAAAAGCATATGAAATGATCTCATGTGATCTTTTACATTTGTAACTTTTAACATCGTTTTATCACCTTTTTTAAATATCAATATTCCTACTTTTAATCGGAAGGGAATTACACCCTATACACATCCATTGTAAAGTTGTTTTAATACCTCAAAGATGCTTTGTTGAGTAATTCTTCCAATCATCTGCTATATATTTAGCATTTATAGATTTTTTTCATGTGTCATAGCATCAGCTGGGAAGCGAACCCACTAACCCGGGACAACTGCCTGTAAAGCAGCCTCGCTGACCTCTTGACTAGCATTTATAGATTTGACATCCAATTTTGACAAAAAAAAAAATAATTGCTTTTTTTAATATTTCAATACTAATTCTATTATTGCTATGAGCTTTATTCGCGATATATATTTCACACAAATAAAATTAAGAGTGTAAAGTAAACAAATAAATAAAATACAATAAATAAATCAAATGGATATTGAGTTTATTAGCTAAGTACTTTCGAAAGAATACCTTCATTATCACAACTATGTGCTAAATGAATTGCGAAGTAAGACCGTTGCAATGAAATGCAAAACTTCATAGTAACGATAATATCCACTTGATTTATTTATTGTATTTCATTTATTTGTTTAATTTACACTCATAATTTTATTTGTGTGAAATATATATCGCATATATATTACTCGTTACAAACACATACACAAAGCAATCATTTATTAATTATGAGCTTTATTGTCCTTCATAAATTTAATTGGATGTAATTTCTTTACATAAAACACTAGCCATTCAACGTTGTAAGCGTAAAGACTTCTTTGATTTTACTTTGTTTATTATTATATAGCTTTTGTACAACTCTTCCAAACATATCCTGATTTCATCTCCTTTCTTAATAGGGGCTTTTGGGGAGTTTTTTATTTTTGAAATAACTTTATTCTCAGTACATAGATGATGAGTTCTTTTGTAAAACTTATTTTCTTCATTAGCTTTCTTTGCCAATTCATTATTATATTTCTTCATATTATCATTAACCATTGTTGTATCACCAATTTCAAATATTCATTTTCTCTTTTAAATGGACTCATTTAAATTATTTTATATTCTTATTTTGTTCATATATTGTTTTATATTATTGGAAACATTTGTTTTTGTTGATCATGATTATAAACGTAAATAAGAACGAGAATTTACAGACAGGTATTTAGCCTGCAAAAAAAACAAACTGATATTTCAATTAATAATTATCAGTTAGACTGGAAAAAGTGGTCGTCGAATTGAAAAAAATGGCCATCAGTAATGGCCCGTCCACAGGGGCTGCAGGGTTATAGCTCCTCCCTGTCCCAGTGTAAAATAAATCCTTTTGTTTAATTATTATCGTTCTTAAAGGTATGTATTAATTAAATTCCTATTTGTGTTTTACACAAATGTACAAATAGAATAAGCTGCCTAAGTAAAGAGACAAAAAAGTATTGCAATCTACCTGTAGTGATTTTTGTATGTTTAGATACAATTAGATGCACGTTCTTTTTGTTTGCACTCTCTATCAGGGGAGGGTGGAAGCAAAATTTACTGCATCCCAATGATATACAGCACTTTCAAAGTAAAACAAATGTTCATAATCTTTTACAATGACTATTTACTTAGAGATTACAGATCATTTTGTTTACATTTGCGATTGCAGCCCCATCACTACTGATGGTCAGGCTACTTCTTAATATTAATCTCAAAGATAAAAGATATTCAAATTATGGCACTGACAATTCCATTCAAATATAAACTGTCATTAAAATCTGTTGGTATTTTCAAATAACTTGGCAATTTCAAAAGATTAAACACGTTGACAATTGAACCCATCTTTTCTTAATAATTTTTGTCTTTCTAACTTTATATTAATATATAACTTAAATCTCACTAATCAATTATCAATTCCTGAGTCAAATGCATTATATTACCTTTTTAGAAATAGAACTTTTCCAGTAATCAAAATACAAGCCAAATTTCTTGTACTTCGATTTGGGGGCTTCTATGTTAATATATTCTTTGGATAATTTTTAGAAAAAAAATTCATAATCTGCCGATTTCCTTTTTCTTCAAATATCACAAATACTGCCCCTTCTTTCATTTGACACTTCATATCCAAATTTATCCACAGTATTTCTATTTCAAAAGTCAAAAAACTACGGAGAGACTTTCTTTTCAAAATTTTTTATTGATATACAATATATAACTTCACAAATAAATATAAATAGCCGACGTTTCGTCCATTTTTTAAAATAATGATATGGACTTTATCAAGGTTCTATAAAACAGAGAAAAAATATACAATAAATAAGAAAACAAGAAAATAAAATAAAATAAAACAAATAAAAACAAATAAAAATAATAATAATAACAAAATAAAATACCTATAAACCAAAAATGGAAAAATTGTATATCACAACATTTCCTTATATAGTGAGAAATTTTTTATACCAAAAGGAAAAAAAATATCTATACAAAAACAGTCAATTTTTTTTGCACAAATATATAAGCTATTTTAACATCTTATTTAAAACAGGATTTAAATGTTCTATATAAATACTCTCTTTGTTAAATCTTTCAAAGTAATTACCAATACATTCCAAAGGTCGGATTTCATAGTCTTTATGTCCTGTTTCCAATTTATGACAAAAGATAGCAGATTTCTTATCAATTATATGCTGATATAGTCTGGTTTTTAATTTATTCTTGCTTGTTCCAATATAGAATACATTGTTTTTGCAGTTCAAACATTTAATTAAATACACTGAATTCATAGCTTCAAGCATATTAAATTCTTTATGATTAATCAAAGATCTTAAAGTTCTCTTTTTTTTGTATACAGGTTTTATATTTATACAGTATTTTTTATTAATTTTATTTAACAATTCATTTAATTTCAAAAATACAAATTTAGATAACTTAAAACCAATATAAATATTATTATCTATAAAAATTTTATTTTTGTATTTACTGTTACCATTATGTTCTTTTACTGTTTCATTATTTATATTTTTATTCCTATAAACATTCATACAAATATTATTTTTAATTTTATTCAAATTTTTTGTAGAAAACAAATAATTTACAATTCTATATGGATACTCATTTATTATACACTCCCTTTTTATATAATTTAATTCTTTATCCAAACTATATTCATTTGAACATAATTTAAATGCTCTCATTATTCTATTGTTTATGATATTAATTTTGCATTTAAAATCAATATCGGAATTCCAGTTTGTTAAAATTCCAGTATACATTTTTTTTCTATAAACTTCAGTTTCTATTCTAATTCTATTATTTTTATAAAATTTATAAATCTTTACATCCATATATTCAATACTATTATTATTTTCTTTATCTAAAGTAAACCTAATATTATCTATTCTATTATTAATAAAATTCCAAAATTTAATTGATTTATTCAAATTACCATTAAATATCATGAAATAATCATCTACATAACGTACATAAAACATAGGTTTATGACAAACATTAAAAAAATTCTTTTCAAAATTGCACATATAAATATCTGCTAAAAATCCACTTAAACAATTTCCCATATTTAATCCTTTTATCTGTTTATAGTATTTGTCACCGAATTTAAAAAATAAATCCTTACAACATAACATAAGAATGTCATGCAACAAAGGAATATCCATTTTGATATTTTTATTTTTATCTTCAATGTACATCTCCAAAAAACAATCAATTGCTTTTTCACAATTTATATTTGTGTACATATTAATTATGTCTAGTTTAATAAAGTAAATATTTTTAAATTCTTTTAAATCAAATAAAAACTTCTTAATTTTTTCAATAAACACAACAGAATTATAAACTTTGTTCTCAGCAAAACAATTAGTATATTTTTTAAATAAATTAATATAAACCCATTTTGAAATATTAACGTAATAAGTGTTAAAACAATCCACTATTGGTCTCATAGGTATATTAGGTTTATGTACTTTAGGCAAACCTTGAATTTCAGCACACATAACGTCCATTCTTTTTAATCTAAACATTTCGCTTTTTTTAATTATTTCTTTATTTTCCATAATTGTAATAAATTTATTTATCTTTTTATTTAAAAAATTACTCATATCTTTTTTAACTTCAATATAGCAATCTTCTTTTAACATATTTATCATTTTTTTATTATAATCTTCTATATACATAATTACCACATTTGAAAATTTATCTCCTTTTAAAAAAACGATATCATTATATTTATTTTTTAAATCATCAATTGTTTTCCATTCATATCTATTATACATATCCTTGTTTATATTATTTTGAAAATCCCATTCTAATTTTTTAAATCCATACACCAAATCACTTTTTAATAATTCTTTATTATCTATTTTACCAAAAATATCTTTATCAATATAATTATTAATCATTATCATTTTTGATTTAATTTCGATAATTTGTTTATTAATATTATATTTTCCAAAAGGTACATATTTTAACCCTTTGCTTAATAAATTTAGTTCATTTTTACTAAAAACTTTATTTGTTAAATTGACAACTGAGGAATCATTGTCTAAAAAATCATTATAAACACTACCAAATTTATCATTACAAACAATATTCTTTTTATTTTTATAAATGTTATTAAAATCATTATTATAAAATATTAAATTATTTATTTTTTTATTATGTCTATTTAAAAGGATTTACTTCATTCTTTAGTCTTTTTACCTTTAATAAAAAATCTTTTTTATAAAATTTTCTTCTTCAAATGTAATCAATTTACACATTGAATTATATATAGATTTAATATTATTTAAAATATAATCTCTTTTCCTATATAACCCGTTTATAAACCTTTTTAAAATAAATCTTTCAATAAAATGAACATCACTTTGTTTAAACAACTTTTTAATTTTACTAAAACATAAAAACTTTGGAACCACATTATAAAAAATACAATTTTTTAAAAATTTTATATCCAGGTTTAATTTTATGACCTTTAGTTTATATTTCATCCAATTATTAATTAACTTGATACAATCTCTAAAAACATATAAATCACTAATATTATTTCTCAAATAACCAATAAAACTTCTCATATTCATATATTCAAATTTCAAATACATGTTTAAAAAATTTTCATATACAATTCTATAAAATACGAAAAAATATATTAAAAAAAATACAATAATAAATAATAAAAGTATAATAACAATAATAAAACCATATGTGCAATTTTGAAAAGAATTTTTTTAATGTTTGTCATAAACCTATGTTTTATGTACGTTATGTAGATGATTATTTCATGATATTTAATGGTAATTTGAATAAATCAATTAAATTTTGGAATTTTATTAATAATAGAATAGATAATATTAGGTTTACTTTAGATAAAGAAAATAATAATAGTATTGAATATATGGATGTAAAGATTTATAAATTTTATAAAAATAATAGAATTAGAATAGAAACTGAAGTTTATAGAAAAAAAATGTATACTGGAATTTTAACAAACTGGAATTCCGATATTGATTTTAAATGCAAAATTAATATCATAAACAATAGAATAATGAGAGCATTTAAATTATGTTCAAATGAATATAGTTTGGATAAAGAATTAAATTATATAAAAAGGGAGTGTATAATAAATGAGTATCCATATAGAATTGTAAATTATTTGTTTTCTACAAAAAATTTGAATAAAATTAAAAATAATATTTGTATGAATGTTTATAGGAATAAAAATATAAATAATGAAACAGTAAAAGAACATAATGGTAACAGTAAATACAAAAATAAAATTTTTATAGATAATAATATTTATATTGGTTTTAAGTTATCTAAATTTGTATTTTTGAAATTAAATGAATTGTTAAATAAAATTAATAAAAAATACTGTATAAATATAAAACCTGTATACAAAAAAAGAGAACTTTAAGATCTTTGATTAATCATAAAGAATTTAATATGCTTGAAGCTATGAATTCAGTGTATTTAATTAAATGTTTGAACTGCAAAAACAATGTATTCTATATTGGAACAAGCAAGAATAAATTAAAAACCAGACTATATCAGCATATAATTGATAAGAAATCTGCTATCTTTTGTCATAAATTGGAAACAGGACGTAAAGACTGTGAAATCCGACCTTTGGAATGTATTGGTAATTACTTTGAAAGATTTAACAAAGAGAGTATTTATATAGAACATTTAAATCCTGTTTTAAATAAGATGTTAAAATAGCTTATATATTTGTGCAAAAAAATTGACTGTTTTTGTATAGATATTTTTTTCCTTTTGGTATAAAAAATTTCTCACTATATAAGGAAATGTTGTGATATACAATTTTTCCATTTTTGGTTTATAGGTATTTTATTTTGTTATTATTATTATTTTTATTTGTTTTTATTTGTTTTATTTTATTTTATTTTCTTGTTTTCTTATTTATTGTATATTTTTTCTCTGTTTTATAGAACCTTGATAAAGTCCATATCATTATTTTAAAAAATGGACGAAACGTCGGCTATTTATATTTATTTGTGAAGTTATATATTGTATATCAATAAAAAATTTTGAAAAGAAAGTCTCTCCGTAGTTTTTTGACTTTATAATAACTTGATAATACATTTGAAAAGAAAAAAGAAGAAGAAGAAGTTTATATTATTTCTATTTCCCAATGATTTTCCAATTCTAGCATTATTATCTTCCATGATCCTTTTAAAATGGTATTTATTATAATCAAAATCTTTCTGTTTATATAAGTAAAAATTATCTACTTCTTTAAGTGCAACTTATTGAGCCTGCACTTGGTGTCTTTTATTGAAGGCAATAACGAACTTTGCCACTCTATCCCATATATCATAACTCTACTGACGTTTGCTTACCGTTTTTTTTATTTAAAAGAGATGGTAATCAGTTATGTTTTCAAAAAAGTATTTTTATAGTAACATTCATATCCTTATTATTTTTCTTTTTTAATTCTACTCCACAAAGATAATATCTCATTCAATATTAAATAGATTGTACAATTATTCATCACTTGAAATTATTATTAATTATAGATAATAAAATAATATATATATATATAAAATAAAAAACAAATGACAGTTGGTTTAGTATAGTTGTAGAATATCCGTTTCTGAAACGTAGAGTTATCGGAACCACTTCCGCAATCGAACTTCTTATGCACTTTCAACACTAAAGCAATATAACTATTGTTGTCCTCTTTTGTTTAGCGCCGTAATAGAATGTCAGACTCCAGAACATAAAGTCCTTGAATCGATTCCGGTTCTGACACTTTCGGCGCTCTAAAACCATTCGAATATATGTTTATTTTATAATTATTTTATTATATCATTACGGTATGTGTGTGTGCGTATGTGTGTGATCTTAGTATTTTGTAATTCCATTTTTTTATCTATTTCTTATATATAAGTATGTGTATTTATTTTATAGTTATTTTATCATAACATTATATAAGAGTGAGTGCGTGCGTGCGTGATCATAACATTTTGTAATTCCGTACGTATTTTTATCTGACCATCTCTCATATATATGTGTGTGTATTTATTTTATAATTATTTTATACCAATATATATATATGTGTGTGTGCGTGGGTGGATGGCTCCAACATTTTCTAATCCCACACGTTTTTTTAATCCGGCCATCTCTCATATATATGTGTGTGCGTATGTTTATGGAAAGTTCTATTTTTTTTTCTATTTTAAATCGATTTTTTTTAAATCCCCATTAAATATAATTATGGTTTGAAAATGAAAACATTAATTATGGTTGTGTGACTAGACCTAACTGGATTTATATAATCACGACTTTTTCAAAACCTACTTTCATAAATGTTCTATGTATTTTTTTTTTTTCAATATCTATTTTATATTCTCACAAAAGTTTCTTTCATTTATTCTTTCTTTCTAAACTTTTCAAGCTACAGCTCATTTAGAAATAGATTGAAGTTTAGTGTAAAATATCCTAAAGTGTTACCAAAAGTATAGAATTGTGTGACGATCAAAGAAATTTTAAGAATGTGAAAAAGGATCAAAATATATAACTATCTTAAACTTTTACACTGAGTAATTGATCACTTTACAAAAAGTAACTAAGAAAAGAAAGTGTAAAATAGTATAACCTTTTTCTGGCTTATAATATAAGCACACTAAAATAGAATATGTACTTTAATATGCTGTTTAAATATAGGGGATTTGAACTCAGACTTTCAAGCAACCTTCAACTATTCACACTCTCTCATACTATTGATACACATGACACGCACATGTAGAAAAGATAAATAAACACCCATATATGTATTTCATTGCTGAACCAGCACTCATAAGTTGGTCCAGATTATCATATCCCACACATATATATATATAATCAGTGCTCAGTTTATATCAAGATAGCAAATCTTTATACTTTAATGGACAGACTTCAATTTACTTCAACCTCTACCTCTTCAGACCATCCATACCATTGAAAATCTGATGACAGAATGCCCAAATCCCATGCTGATATCAATATTGTTGTAATGCCCATGTTGACATCAAGTCACTCTGACCCCTCATATATAGGACAGTATTCATTTAAATACATAGAAGATGGATGGGTAAACTGGTGAAGTTTCAACTCATTATCGTTATCAAATTATAACAATTACCTATTTGTTTTGATTTTAAATATGTGACTTCATTTTTGAGACAAAAATAAGTTTCCTATTACTTTTATATTCCTGATGTAAGAATTATAAACCTGGAAATTAAATGATATAGTTTTATTGTATTATTTAAAGATAGACCTCTTGCTACATGATTTTACTAGTCACAACTAAATTTAAATTGTCACATGATCACTTCAAGCTAGAAACTAGTCTAGAAATAATGGATAAGTAGGCAGTAGATAGAGATTTTACACACAAATTTTTTAGCATTCACTGATTACTAAGGCTTGCACTGAGTGGCACTACTGTATGGAGGGTTTGCTACTGGTTTATATTAATATTCAAAGTCATTTATATTTAAAAAAACAAATGTATATCTTGTTGAAGAAATGAAATATTGATATGTTTCAAAATTGTTTCTTCAGATGTAAAATTGTTTATTTTAAAACAGATTACAGAGAAACCTGCTTGCGTTCCAACTCTTCTTTTATTTGAATAGGTTCTAGCAAAAACTTCCCCCATATTTGAACACTTTCTTTCAATAATTAAACCGTTTTTCTTTATCATATATTAATAATCTTTACATTATTTATTACAAATGCAAACTTTCTAACAATAACCATTCTAAAATTTAATATTTGAACTTTGTAAAAGTAAAATACTAAACAGAGATCCTAACTATAACAATAATGCTTAGCATTATGGGATGTATTTTATCAATTCAAAAAGTTAATAGGATGAAATATTGGATATTTGAATTCATTTTATCTATATTTGAGTTATCACAATTTATATTTAAATCTGTATACATCCTAGCAAAACTAAAATTTGTTTAAAAATAAATAAATGAAAACAAATTACTTTGACTGTTTGATTTATTCACAAATTTCTAATATTTCAACATACTATAATTACTATTCTATAATAAGGCATTCAAAAACAACATTATAATGTGCATTTTTTCTCTCCTAGGGTCATCAAACTTTTTTTTTTTTTTTTACAAATTGTAACGGGAAATAAAAATTGTGTTTATGTTTATCATGATATATTGGGATCAAAGATTCATATTTGGCTTAGGGAGCTAGAGTTTTTCAACTTCTATTTTATAACTACTAAACATCACATGATCACCATTTCTTATGCTTACACAAGCTGTTTACACAAAGGCTAAACTCTCCATATAATAGCACCACTAAGTGCAAACCAGAGTAATGAATGAATGCAAGAAGGTTTGTGCATAAAATACCTATCTAGAGCCTACTCATCCACTATCCTCAGACTAATTTCCAGTTTGTGGCTTTCATCAGTGAGAAACCTTGGATCTGAGAGCACTGCACCTAAATCTTAGGATCTAATGCAACCCCCCAACAGTGAACTTTTATCTTATTAGCTAACTATAAAGCTTTGAGTCCCATCTCCTCACTGATGAGACCCACACGCTGGAAATTAGACTGGGGTTATTGGATAAGTAGGCACTAGATAGGAATTTTATGAACAAATCTTCTTGCATCCATCGATTACTCTGGCTTGCACTGATGGCACTACTGTATGGAGAGTATATATATATATTCTGTTATCTCTTCTCAAAGTTAATTTTTTTTTTTCCATATGTCATAGCATCAGCCGGGACGCGAACCCACAACCGTCTGCAACCAACTACTTGCTTGCATGGCAGCTGCGATACCTCTCGGCTAACAACGCAAGACAAGTTAATTTTAATGTGCATCTGATTTTAATTAACTTTATCACAGATACTTTAAAGTTTGTTACGCTTAAACTAAAATAAGTTAATGAAAAGCTTAAAATTTTTAAAACTTGGTAAAATTCTTCAAAGAACGTTGATAACTTTATGAATAACTTTTAAATGATTTTTCTGCATTTCAACATTTCCCCATCATTCCTAGATACAATTTAACTTAATAGTCGAACACTTTACATTAGTATTAAAATTTGTATTCAGTATTATTAATTAATAAATTGTCCAAATATAAAAAAATATATAATGAAAGTGAAATAAAATGAAATACTTAATGAAGACAATAAGTTTTTTTCTTACTGAATAATTGTAACAAAGCTGCTAAGCAAATCAAATTAACAAAATCTTTGTTGATAGAATTTTATTTTTTAAATAGGAATGAAAAAAGCTATGAAATTCTATACTAAAAGTTAGAACTGAATCCACAATTTTTAAAATATTATAAACGTTCTTGTACCTGTGCATATCGCTGGCTGAAAATTAAATAGAAAATATTTAAATCACCCACCAAAATGATATTGAGATTTCAGAAATACCCTTTGTGAATAAATATAAAGTTCGGCTGTTTGATGTTCAGTCTTTATAATTTGTTGACAGGGGGCGGTACTGAAATATAACGTTTGGTTGGGTGATTTAAATACAAATGTTCTCTACAACAGTATTTGATAGCATAATGATTATAGTTTTTTTTTATTAGCATTATTTCAATTTTTTTAATTTATAAATATAAATATAGAATTATTTTTTTAATAATTACTATTCAAATATTTTGTAAAATTAATCATGGATATTTAAATAAATTATGGAAAATAGTTCTAGTATTTAGTTAGCTCGTTTGTAGTTTGTTCGGTGGATTATTGACTTTTTCAGATTTGTTTTGAACTAATAAATATTTACTTTAATTCTAGCTTCCACTATCAAATGGTTGTAAAATTAGAAAAATAGCACTAAAGATGTCTGCAATAAAATGATTTAATCTTGAAGTTGAATAACACTATGATAGTATTCTGTAATATCATATAGTTAAGAACTGGTTTGCTAAAATATACTTTACCTGAAACTTAAAAATCTTCAGTAAACATTTTTAAAACTTATATTTGATGATGATAATAATAATAATAATATAAACATATTAATGACTTAATGAATTAAATATCACATGATCACCATTTCTTGTGCTTACATAACTGTTATTAAAACAGGCAAAACTCTCCATACAGTCGTACCACAATGGATGCACACTATATGGAGAGTTTTACCTGTTTAATGACTTAGTGAATTGATGGAAAGTGAATATTCACCTATCGATTTTTAATTTAAAAATTGTTTAAAACTTAAAATTGATATTTAAAAAAAAATAAACGAAGTATTGATACAATGATTTATATATATAGTAAATTGCGTTGAATTTATCAATTCACATTTCTATTTAAGTTTATTATCATTAAGAAACGACCAAAATTTGTAAAAGAAATAATTATATGCCATAGTAGTCTATATCATTTAAATTCCAAGCTTATAATTCTTACATCAGGAATATAAAAGTAATATGAAACTTTTTTTTTTTTTTTCAAAAATGAAGCCAAATATTTAAAATCAAAACAAATAGGTAATATTTATAGCAGTAGGTAATTAAATTTTTACAATACCTAGAAATTAGGATTCAGTTAATAAAAAATGATTTATTACTCCAAAACTAAGTGGCCGAAATGTGTTTCAATATTTCAAAACAGGACACTGATTATTTATAAGAATAATGTAATTATTATGAATGCAAATGTAGCTAGATAACTTAATTATAAATATTTAAGTTTAAAATGAATTAAGATTTTTTATAAGAACGTATGTATTCGTAAATATACATATATATTCCTTAAAGCAATTCTCAGTATTTATATATATAATTTTAAATAAAATTTTTATAAGCGAGTGTTTTCGCTAAAGTCAACAAGAATTTTATTTCTTTATCTGTCAAAACCAATCTATGCAATTTCTTAAGAGTACTAAACTCGCTTGGGTTATAACACAATTAGAGGCTTTTGAATGTTTTTATCCTACCAAATTTTATCTAAACTGGCGAATGAAGAAGTAATAAACATTGAGTGACAGGAGAAAAGATCGCTCCAACTTCGTTCAAAACCTGCATCAATTTCATTTAAGGTTGTCAGCAATAATTCTCATATGGAAAAGTCTAAAAAAAAATTTTTTTTAAACGAGTTGACATTCAGTTTACATAAAAAATGCCCACGTGGGATATTGTAAAAAGAAATAGACATATATTACATGTGATATGCGAGAATTTGGGAATATTAAAATCATTAAAAAAAACTTCCACATTCGCTATCATTCGATATATGTGTGTATCAGAATATTATTTATTCATAGTCTGAAAAGGAGTGGTTTGTTCTCTTTTATTACATACACGCATATATATATACTTCCCAGCAGTTAACATTATATAATACATCGAGATTAATACTCCAATACTGATCACTTTGGATCGAGAGTATTTCATAATAGATCAGTATTGGAATATTAATCATAGATCAGAATTGGAGTATTAATCTTGATGTAACATATATATATATAGAGAGAGACAGAAAATAAAACACTTAATACTCCTTTACTCGCAACTAATTGACAATTTCGGTCAATCGCTGATAATTAGTTTAATGAAAAGATTTTTCTTAAAACTGAATTAACAGAAAGTGGTAACAGTAATCGTATTAAAAACAATAACGATAAATCTAACGAATAATCAATTACGTCTGAACATTTTTATTAAGGATTTCTAAAATTATAATTTTTAATTAATAAAATTATAAAGAATAGATATATTTGAAACAATCAATTAGGATAATTTTATGCATACATAATTCTGCATGTAAGTAAAAATATATTTATTACCATGACAGTAGTGTAGATACAAATATACAGACTTAGGTAAAGATCTCAATCCTTCACAACTTTATGATGATAACCCCCACCTTTCAATCACTTAGGTTATCAGTAGTATGAGATAGTGTGGATAGTGAAGGGACTTGAAAGTTTGAGTTCAAATCCCCTATATTTACAATTAGGCTCCAGGTATAAGAGTGCCTGGTATTTCAATGCTCGTTTGCAGTTACACTAAATACTTCTCTACTATATTAAGTACAGACTGAATATAAGCTACACCATTAATAAATATTTAAATAAGTTTATTGCTCTGGTATTTCACAAAAACTTTCTGTTCCAGAAGGGTTAAAACCTAGTGCAATATGCGGATTCTAGGCTCCAGCGTCTGACACATTGCTATGTAATGACAGATAATTACAATGTCTATGGCAGTCCAAGTGATAAGCTCAAGCATTGTTACTATAAACATCACATCACCACCATTTCTTATGCTTGCTGATAACTGTTATTAAAACAGGCAAAACGCACTATACGTATTGCCACTCACTGCAAGCTAGAAACTAGTCTGGGGATATTGGATGAGTAGGCACTCGATGGGGATTTTATGCACAAGTCTTCTGGTATCCATTGATTACTCTAGCTTGCAGTGAGTGGCAATATGTATAGTGAGTTTTTCCTGTTTTAATAAACCTGTTACTATAAATAACTGAGATGCCTTCTATCTGCCATATCTTACTAATGGATGGCACTTCTTTAGAAGGTCTTTGAAATGATCCTTATAATATAGATGAAGTCGACCTTTGTCATAAAAACCATACTCAAGTTGAATATAAAATACCCTTTTAAGAGATATTCCATTGTTTATTTGTTTTATATCTTCAATCCAACAAAGGTGTGATTCTACAATAATGGACATAATGTATCGTCTCCAGAAGGCTGAAGAATATTATTGATTGGTTTTACAATCTTGCCATTGTATTTTTAAAATATTAGAGTATTCTTAAATAAAAAATTTTTAATACCTTTATATTGCACTGGTAGGATGTCCAAGTTTTATTTCCATACAATAAATTAGAATGTATGGCTAACTAAATGACAATAGTTATTTCCTCATAAGAAAATATTCTATCTTAACTTGTTAAAAGCAGCCATACATTGAGTCATCCTTCTACTTATAAAACTACTATGATGTTTAAACTGATTTACAATCTCAAGTTGATATATTTCTAAATGTATGTGCCTGAATGTATTAAACAGAGTAATCTACTTTTCTATATAAATGTGAAAGTTTGTTTGTGACTTTATAACTCAAGAAATATTGCACCCATCTTGAAAAATCTTGCATGATTTTATTTCTTTTTTTTTTTGTATAAAATTTTACTAGTCTATAAATTTTTGCGTTAAGTGATTTTAAAAAAATTGTAATTTGCAATATAAAAATGTGAGGAAAATCTATATCTAACTATTTTTGAATAATGTTATAAATATGCAAAAAGAGGGCAGCACTGATTAAATGATTACAGAGTTGTATAGTGTTTGGTTTTAAAGTGAGGTAAATTTGATTTTGTAAATATGTTGTAAATTAATTAAATTGCATTTGTATATGTATTTTATTTCTCATTTAAATAAAGACAATCTAGGTCAGTTATAGTAATGAATTTGATAAACTTCTAGGATTTTAGCTGTATTTTTATATTGGACTATTTCCATCATCTAATATGTGTGTTGAATGTCTTAGAAAAGTTTAATTTTATTTAAATATTCCAAATGCATTCAACTGTTAATAATATCACAGAAAACAGGTTAGTATATGCACAATGTTTCAAGAGGTATTTTTCTCCTCTCTTCTTCAGGTGTTGCTGGCCTGACCAGTGACAGTACTAGCATGGGATTCGAACCTGGGTCCTTAGATTATTGATTATAAAGAAATTTTATAGTAATGCTCTAACACTCTTAGAGCGTTAGCTTAAAATTCAATAATCAAGAATTTAAGTACCCAGGTTCGAATCCCATAGTAGTACTGTCACTGGTCAGGCCAGCAACACCTGAAGAAGAGAGAAGAAAAATACCTCTCGAAACATTGAGCATATACTAACCTGTTTGTTGTGATATTACTAAAAGTTGAATGCATTTGGAATATTTAAATAAAATTCAACTTTTCTAAGATATTCAACACACATATTAGATGATGGAAATAGTCCAATATAAAAATACATCTAGAACACCATCATCACAAACCTTCAGAAAAACACTTCTGGGATTTTAATTTAAATATATATTTATATATATTTAATCAAAATTACCCCAAATTCACAACTCAACCAGACTAGCCAAAGAAAATAAACTCTAAAACACAATGGTTTCACTGCTATAAGCAGACTTCTCAAGTGTAAAGAACTACAAACCACCAACATATTTAAACTAAACATTACCCACAATTCCATTTACATTCCACACACCCTTAATATTAAAAGAACTTTCAGATAAGTTAATTGCTTCAGAATCATAAATTTTTAATAATAAAGTTCCTTTAATTCTTTTTATTTCATTTCTCTCAAAGAAGACAACCTTAACTTCATCAAAATTAATAGTGTGGCCTGTATCTTTTTTATTAATATATAAAACAGAACTAAGTTATTTATTTCTAATCCTACTTTTATGTTTTTTTATTCTTTCATTTAAGCTCAAACTATTCTGACCTATGTATGACTTCTTACAAAACAAAAGATAATATATACTACCCCAGGAATACTCTTATCAAAAATTTTCTTTGTATTAAAGTAATACCCCTTTTCCAAGCAATTTTCTCATTTCCAAACAAATTATTATTTCTACATATAATTCTATAAGAAGACAATTTAAATGGCAAAGAAATAAAATCACTTTTTTTTTATCCTTTACATAATTACAAATATTATTACTTTTAATAAATTTATCAGAGTAGCCAACACTCAAATAATCTTTATAAAATTGAAAAGCTACCTTGTTAGAATAATTTAATTTTTTATTTCTATGGCAATAATTTCTTAAAACAGCTACTTTATGAGATATATTATTGCTGTTATATAAAGATATATTACATTATATCAATGATTTATTTAAATATTTAACATACAACTGAATTTGATTAACTTTTACTTTGAAATTGAAAAACTTTTAAAGATATCAGTTCTAGTATATTTAATTAACATGTGAGGAAGTAAACTGAAAAATAGTACATTTGCCTAATTTTAAAGATATTAACATCCATTAATTAATTAATTAAAATACTATTATAAAAATGATAATAAAAAGATAGGCTAAATATATGAAATGAAAAAAGGGAAGTGTTGAGTGGTTGGTTCTCATTATTTATCTTCTAAAAATGTACACTTACAATTTTTAAAAAAAAAATAATTTTTCAATAGTATTGAAAAAATATTGGTTTCTTCATCCTTCATTTATCTATTATCTACTTATCCTTTATATATATATCCACATAGGTTATGCATTTTTGTTTTATAATATTTAGCTCAATTTAAGCAATAAATCAATAAATATAAATGTGACAGTATTTTATTTATATTTGAAAAAATCTCGACTTACAATAATTTTAAAAGTTAAATTATAGTAATCAATAAAGAAAGTCATCTATAGCATGATATTGCTTTTATAAGCTTGTATTTATAAATATATAATATAGAGGACGTACCAATAGATCAAACAAGCTAAAAAGAGTTTAAATATATATAAAAATAAACAGAATATTAGGTGTGAGTTAATATATGATAATAGTAAAGAAAGTAGTTTATTATTTAAGGCTCGAATGGAATCTTTAGCTACAAGAGAATATACATGTAAATGGAAAAAAATTGGTGATTTATTTTGTAATTTATGTAAGGAAGGAATAGAAAATATTAGGCATTTGTTAATTGAATGTAAATGCTTGAAAACATAAAGGGTACATATAATGAAGTTATGAAAGAATAAATATGAAAAAAATGATTATACAGAAAGTGAATTATTGGTTTTTATGCTGGGTTTGTGAAAAGATAAAGGGGATTTAGATATAAAGGTTATAGAGTTGACAAAGATTATGTTGTGGAAATGGGATGGAACAGAATATGGGAAAATTTAGAATGGGGAATGGAAAATAAAGTGGCTAACAGGTTTATCTGGGCATAATTGCTGAGATATTCTTGATTTCATTTAAGGAGAAGCCACAATACATCACATCATATCTTAATTCACAAGTGCAGTAAGAGAAAAATATTTAAAATCTCTATTCAGAACATTTCTATTCCCAAACCAATTGTTTTTAAGTTTATGGCTCACCTCATGCCATAAATTATTTACTTTTACAAAATAATAGCAATGTGTGTAATATATTAACATTTTTCCATTAAGTGCTTTATAAATTATATACTTTTAAACAATGTTAAAAATTACCCAGTACAACATTTTAAAGAATTCTTAAAATATTTTTTTTTATTCTTCATATATTCATCAATGCTAATAACTTGTAATTTTCATAATAACTAAAGTATGTTATTATTTAATACATGCATTGATTCAGAGATGGCACTTTAGGCAGTTTGAAAAGAGAACCAATCACTTTTTAATATGGTCAGACATATTACAATTACAGTCAATGACAATAATAATTATTGTTAGTGATGATTATTAATCAAACCATACACAAGTATAAAAGAGAATAAATAATTAGGCACTTATGTCAATGTGCAAAGAAAACCAATAACTATCTCATAAATTTACAGTATTTTAACCAGGAACTGAGATGTTGCAATCCAGAAGATTAAATCAGTATTATCTTTCCTCTCCATATGTTAACATAATAATATTTATTATTTAAATTAGAAATGCATGATTCTATTCCTAAGAGAGAGATATTAAAAACCACTTAAATACATACTTTTTACAAATAGAGTGCCAGGAACTGTATCTCTTGAAATAATTATCATATGTAAATAAATAAATATATATGCAATTATTCAAATTAAAACTGCATAATTCTGGTCAATAAAATAATAAAATTTTAAAAATGCATATTTAATAACTTCAAAATAGCATATCAGGAACAAATTTCAAAAAATTAATTATTATTTACAAATTATTATTATGAAATGGTCAACATTGTTATATATTTTTGTATTTTGATATGTCTTGATATATATATAAAACTGCATGCTTAATAATTTATAATACTAATCGTACTTGGGTGTTTTTCTGTCTACCAAGCTTGACAGTCATTTTTTTATAAATATACAGTTTCAGGGGCATACAATAAATATTTACAACAAAATGGCTAACAAAAAGTGATTGTTTTAAAACTTGCATTTTTTTAATTGTTATTTTAATAAAAGTAAAAATTTTACAAAAATTAAAAATTAATTAACCTTTGTCTAGACAATTAAATAATTAATTTTAAAAACACTTCCTGATACAAATAAAATAATTATTAAAGACACCAGGATAATGAAATTTACATTGTATTTTTTAAAAAATAATAATTTATTTACCATTGTTTAAATATAGACAAGTTTCTTAGAATATAAATTTTAAAACCATCTTTAAGAATATTTAAAAAATAAATAATGTTTAAAGTAAGTATAGTATTTATTCATTCATTCAACATTCATTTATCTATTGCTTTTAAAAATCCTATATTTAATTATTAGTTTTATTGAACCTTTGTAAGTTAATAAATTTAAAGTATTGAACTATAATATTATGTCAAAATTAAAATGATCCTATCACATTATAAATTTAATTTAAGTTATCAGCAAAACCAAAATATAGTGTTTGAATCTGGTTTCTTAATTTTATAATTAATACAAGATTTTGAAACATTTTAAATGATTAAATCATGACTAAATTAGCATTATTAACTTAAAATGCATTATTTATCATCTACATTATCAGATATTTAAAACTTTAAAGAGTTTAGCATGATAAACACTTATTTAAGCTTTAAACTATTACAATTTAAGCTAATCAAAAATTATTTTACAACTGTACAACCTATAAAATACTAGTATAGACAGGGTATGAGCACAGACTTTCACATGACCCACCACTCTCCACACTATCTCATAAAACTGATATACCTGAACACACATATGTCGAAAAGATAAATAATCACCAATATACGTATTTCATGCTAAACCAGCAATCATCAGTTGGTCCAGATTACTATCTCTACACATATATGCTACAAGTGCTCAGATATATATTATGATAGCAAATCCTCCTACTTTAATACTGGTATAGTAACTTTTCTATGCAAAATTATGGCATTATAAAGAGGTAATAAAAATCTATTGATTACACAATTAAACTATATTTTTTTAAAAAATTTTTAGACATCTTGGCACAAAATTTGGCATGGCATTTAGCTTCTTCCAAAGCTAAAGGGCAGTTTTGTTCACTGATGCATATTAGTAATCATATAGGCTTTTTAAAATGAATTATCTTTTCAGATAATAAAATAAAGCAAAATTAACAGATAAAATTTTGCTTGAGTATATGGAAGCATAAATTGAATAACAGTGGTTATAATAATAATATCCATGACCTCCTCTTGGAATTTTCCCATTATGTCAGCAATTTCCATAGTATTTTTAAATTATCCAAATTCCTTATGCCACAAACTGTCCAACATTTATTATTAGTTACCACATTCATGACATACTAGAAGATAACTTTTTTTTGCAATTTTTTTTAAACATTTTTAATATCCAACTAAAATATCAAATATTAAAAAAATAAGATAATTAAAATATATATAAAATATAGATTACAAAATCCATTCTCTAATTTTACAATAGACCTGCACACACATAATTAATTACCTTTGCCATTAACATTGTTTATAATATCCATTTAATACAATTCAGTTCTCCCTCTTGTTTTTATTTATATTGCATTCTTAATATAGTTTTAAATAAAATATCGACTTTAAATGTGTCAAAAAAAATAATACAAAAATTGAAATATTATATATATGTGTGTGTATGTGTGTGTGTGTGTGTGTGAATCTGAACTCCAACATGTATCAAACAATTGTTTTTTTTAAATATATATGAATGTAAAGGATTACAAGATGTTTATTTTTAAAAATAAAAAAACAATCTTGAAGTGATTAATAAACTTTCCTCCTTTTTTTATTCTACCTTTTTTAACTATGACTAACTTAAGGATTAAGCTGTCTAATCCTTACAATATATTATATAATTAAATATCAAATTATCTCAAATATTAAAAAAAAATTTAGATGTCATCCTCTGGGAATAAATATATAATAAACCATATCTCAAAACAGCCAATTCAAAAATGTACCATTGTTGAACAGGCTATTTTGAGATATGGTCTATTATATATTTATTTACAGAGGTTTAGCTAAAAATTTCTTAATGTTTGAAGTGATTTGATATTTATTTCGGATAGTGATATGCACTGGAATTATTTCAAGTATATATATATATATATATATATATATATATATATATATATATATATATATATATATATACATTTCATTATCTTTATGTGTAATAAATGATGCATAAGTATCTGAGTGCCTTGATAAAAAAATGTTATTAAATATAGAAGTTATAATATATTGTAACTGTCAAATATGTACATTCGTGGAACAAAATCTAGAACTCTGATAAATCATCCTAAGGCCGACCAGTTTTACGGTGGTGGAAGCCACGACTCTGGCCTAACCCTAGTTTCTCTACCATTGCTCAGAGATTTACCACCTTGTGGATGACACAGTTGAGGTCACAGCAGTATTTCTCTTCTTCACATGCCGGGGGTAGCACATCAGTCAAGCAAAAGATTGGGAGAAAGTTGGCATACTATCTAGTATAGTTATATAGGTATCATGTGGCTAGTATGTGATTATTAAGCACTAATAATAAAATAATTATTAAATGGTAAATAATTATGGGTCGGTGAGCAAGACTAAGACATGAAGCAAGATTAAATTTAAAATTAATTTAATGAAGTTAAAATATTAAACAATTAAAACAAAATTGCAATAGCTAGGTGTCCGATCTCACACACAGGTGATTAAGGGATACTTACATAAATTTGGGTTCACACGCAAGTGATGGGTTGAGATATGCAATTTCTTATGGCTGAGATATACATGACTTGGTTTACATATATAGGATACAGGTAAAATCACTTGCATGTGATTGTAAATTTCTAGTTACAATTATTAGGTTTTTTTTAGGTTTATGTACTTCCGGTTTATATATATAGCATCAAATCACTCAGAGGTGATTATAATTTTAGGTTACACTTAATTTATTTAGCTATATATATGTATGAATCTATCACTTACAGGTGATGAAATTATAACACATTTGAATTTCCATTTCCATGAGCTTTAATATTATTTTATAACTAAATGAATATGCTCATGATTATCTATGCCTAGTTTATGCTATAATAGGATCTAGATTTGCTTTATAATTAGTGGAAGTGATTATAAATTTTAGCAAAGAACATATTTTACCAAGCGCGAATAATTAATATATTCTCTACATAGCTAATATACATTTTAAATTGGATTCTAATTCAAATCAAAGCTGAAAATAACAAATATAAGAGAGGGATGAACTGATTATTGGCAGCTAGACTTCGGATACTAGGGCGTATAGAAATATACAATTCTGAGACTTTTGCATTTCGTATATGTGCCTTATTCATGGGATTTTTACCAAGTAACGGTTCCCTTCAACCGAACTCATTGCTGTGAAAGAGAAGGCCTTTTTAGTCGGGAGGATCGAGCAATTTATATAAGTGGGAGTCTTACGCTTGGGAGAGTCTCATGCTCCATTTCTAAGGCTGCAGAATGGGTTGGCACGTACCAATCACCATCTGAGGAAGAAAATTGCCCGAACTAAGAGTAATGGTGCAGTGCGACCACATACAACCATTAAAGAAGCAGCAACAAGTGAGTTACGCCGGAACGTTTCTTAAGGACACATACGCACCACTGTCAACATTATCATATCATAAAATTTAAGATGCTAAATAATAGTTTCCTTCATGAAACTACCCTGTATCAGTTCATATTATAGTATTTATAATTATACTATTAAGGAAAGTTTACGAATCCAATTTCTAAAGTTATCTATATAGGCTTTTATTTCTCTAAGGAGGGCTACAGCATATTAAAGGAAATTGCAATATAGAACTATAGATTTATGCTGCATTTTATCACTTCAACTGAATATTGGTTAAATATTATATTTAAAAGCAAATCTATTTTAGAATAATGGTACACTTGTAATTATATCTTAATCAAGATATTTTATCCGTTTCAAAACAGAGCTTTTTAGTTTGTGCATTATTACACATACTACATATATATGCAAAATGACATATATATGCGTGAGAATCTATATTTAATTCTCACTAATGGTTTAATTATGAATAAAACTGGTTTTGAATACATATAGCATAAACAATAACACAATTAAAATAATAAGATTTGGCATAGGCATAAATAAATAAGAAAATGTACATTTAAATTAAGATAAGATTTCACGTAAATAAAATCTGTAATTTGGCTTTGTTTTAAAGTGAAACATATTTGACATTCACTGATATATGATTGATTCAGTTTCAATAATTCTAAGTTTATAAGATTAATGACGGCAAATATTATCATTAACTTAAGATATATTAAAACATTTAAATTATAGATTTTAGCAAGTTAAAATTGAATAGCATTTAATTACTTAGAATAAGACTAATTTGGAACCAAATCAATCACTAATATATCCTACCATCATTCATAATTACTGTCCATTGTAGTTTTCGCTTACAATAGCGATAAAATTCACAAAGACTGCGTCAGTCGTGTAGAGAGTCCTGAAAGCAAATTCCTGCAAATAGGATTCGAATAAAGTACTGCTGGTATCACACTGATGTTTGAGCTTGCATTTAGCTCTCATCCACATATTTTCCACATTTTGTGTGTGGATATCAGGGTCGTGAGGATCTACAAAGTTCTCCTGGTGTATGATGAGAGAGTGCATATATATACCATTACGGATTGTGCTTAACTTGTTATATGCACCCCATCTGTCTGTAATGATGCGAGTCCCTGACAAAATATATTCTTGTATTTTTGCTTCGAGAGTGGCAGCTGATCGGTTAAGGACCTCTACCAAGAAACACTTTCCTGAATTTCTCTCTATTCCACCAAAGACCCAATGACCTTCTCGAATTGCTCCTCTGTGATATTTTTGATGAAAATATTTTGTTTCATCAACTTTTATGATGAATTTGCAAATTTTATCTTTTCTATAAATGAAAACTACAATGCACAGTAATTCAACAAGAAACACTCTGGTGAGAAAAATTTGAAACAAAATTCAAATTTTATTGTGACCTGGAAACTGCAGGTTTACCATACGAACTAACTAAAGGAAAAATAAAAACATAGAATTACTTCTCTATAAAACTGCTTTAATATTTCAACCAGCAGACTGGTTTTCATCAAAAAGCAAAATGGCTGTTTACACAATTTAAGTGCTAAAATATTACAGACAGTTGCATATCAAATAATAAAACTAATTCCTATAGGCTAAAAATCTTTAAAAACTTTGTATATGTATATATATTTACAAAACTTTGTATAAAAATTACTAAAAAAATTCTTTCACAAAAAACTTATTTTAAAAAACTAAAACTATGCATACATTATTATTATATATTAAAATATATCAAAAAACAAGAAAAATATATTATTATATATGTACACCAAAACAAAAACTATATATATATATATATATATTGTACTATATGTATTTTACTATATACATATATATCTTATAGCTGAAATACACAGGCTTATATGTGAAAGTCTGTGCTCATACCCTGTCTATTATATATATCTTATGCATATATATTTTATATATATTATATTTATTCCACTTTGTGCTAGTCCACCTATAAAATAATTATTTAGGAAATAAAAAATAATTATTTAGGAAATAAAAAAACAAATCCCTAGGAAACCAGGTAATTCAAAGATGTGATAGTACCTATATTCATATTCATCCCACGAGGATGTAATTTTTTAAATTTAAAAATAAAAAACTCTCTGTTTTCTTTCTCTCATGGAAAAAAAATTATCTTCCAATATAACCACTCTTAAATCATCAATCAAGTGATCAGACAAACTGAAATGTTTACAACCTGGTCTATCTTCATTTTTATGTAAAATATCAAACCTATGGCTGGTCATTCTAATATGTAGACTGCTTGCTGACTCACCTATGTAGTGACACAAGCATCTATTACATTCTATTAAATATACCAAGTTTATACTTTTACAATTGACATAGTTGGGGATATACCATTTAAAACAATGAATGGTATCTCCCTGAACCATCTTTGTAACAATAATATAGTAATAGGTTCTTCCAATGCTATATATTGCAAAGGCTATTACTATATGGTGAAACTGAGCTGATTTCAGACCCATATAGCTATCTAGTTTGTCAAGCTGGATTTGATGACATTTATGTATCTGATAATTTCATGCTTTCAAATTGATAGAAATGTGTTTTATAATTGCTGACTTTTGGGTTGGTATTTTAGTTCTAGTTTCTAGTCTCCCAGCCCTCCACTGACATGAGCTGTAAGCTTGAAACCAGCTGGTCTGGAGGTAAGGATAATGATAGAGATTTTAAATTCTATTTCTTTCAGCACTTATAAAAACAATACCTGTTTAGAGCTATTGGTAAAGCGCCATCTAGTGGTCATAAAATGCAAGCTTAACAACAAGTTACAAAATTTATGACTTGTTTTATTAATTATTATAAATGTACCTTTGAAGATTTTTGCAATGCTATATATTGCAGAGGCTATTACTATATGGTCAAACTGAACTGAAGTCAGACCCATATAGCTATCTAGTTTGTCAAGCTGGATTTGATGACATTTACATGTCTGATAATTTCATGCTTTCAAGTTGATAGAAATGTGTTTTATAAGTGCTGACTTTTGAGTTGGTATTTTAGTTCTAGTTTCTAGTCTCCCAGCCCTCCACTGATGTGAGCCACAAGCTCAAAACCAGCTGGCCTGGAGCTGGGGAAAATGATAGATTTTAAATTCTATCTCTTTCGGCACTTATAAAAACAAAGCTTGTTTAGAGCTATTGGTAAAGCTCCATCTAGTGATCATATATATAAGCTAAAATCATGTGATGGAATAAGATGATATTTTATCATTTTATAAAAACTCCTAGCCACTAGATATAAATTTATGTAGTTATTAAAAAAACTAAGGACACCATAATATATACATACTGAACTGGCTTTAGATCTATATAACTATGCAAACAAGTTAGTTTAATTGAAAATATTTATGTTTTTAGTTTGCGTTGATAGTTTTATAGTGTAACAGAGAGGTAAATGATAGGTGCTGAAGGAGGGTGTATTAGATCCTAATATCCAGAGGTGTAGTCCAAGATGCACAGTTTTTCACTGATGAACCATAAGCTTAAAACTAAATCTAGTGATATTGGGTAAAACAACAGAAGATAAGGATTTAATAAGCACTATAATATGACATGTATTATTACTTACTAAACTTTTTAGTTAGTACCATTTCAGTAAGTACCATAAATATGGTCTTTCGTTACTCCATCCAAAATGCATATGGCCAAAATTAATTACCTATATGTAGCAAATATTTTTGTTTTTGTCAATGCCTATTTATTTTTGTGAATAACTTATTTGAATAAATACTTATATTTTAACTATTCCTAATAAATGTCAGTAATCCAACTGATAAATTTGCCATTAATTTATGCTAACAAACAAAATCTATTATGCAGCTAAACAGAACTTAACGGTTTGATATTTGTAAAAAAAAGAAAACAGATTTGGTAGATTGATAATCTCATGTTTAGTTAAATAACAGATATGTTAATTTTTACTTAAGATTTGAAGATTATATCTAGTCTAGGGATAATCTCTAGTTTAAATAATAAATGATTAGCAATCATTATTAAAATAGCTATCATAACTTGTTGGTTCAAAGTTGTATATGCTAAAAGTTTAATATTTATAAATTGAAATGTAGTATACATTTTATATAATTAGCATTAATTCAAGAATATATTCAAATTTTTTCCTATTTACATATAAAATAAACAATTTCTGTGTCAAGAATCTAACTGCAAAGACATCCATTGCGTCCTTTGCATAATTCAAGATAATCCAAAATTAGATTAATCATCATTTATTAACCAGTATTTACTAATTATAGATATAATATTTTAACTTCAATATTTGCAAAAGCTGTTGAAGGAAAATATTTATATGGAGTTGGATTAATGTATAATTACAATATAGCGATGATATTATATTATTTTAACAAACATTCATAATAATAAAAAGTATGTCTTTTGGTTTGTTTTGTCTTTATTTACTGATAAGATGAATAAACATCAAATTCCAAAAAAATAGGAATGCTTGAAAAATCAAATTTAGTAAAATGTTATCTTCAACTAATGAGGGCACATTAACATAAGTAATGTAACTTTAGTTTACTATTCAAAATTATACGCTCTGGTTAGTTTATTAAAAAATCAATTTTTAAGTAATGTTTTTTTTTTTTTAATTTTAAATACATTTTATTATATAAAACATTAAAATAAGTATATTAGAAGAAATATATAAATTATATCAGATTTTAATAGAAATACTTTTAAAAAATAACGTATCTTAAGCAATGGCAAACTATTATCTATAATTTCAAAGTTTACATTTATTTTTAATATGTCACCCGAAATTCCATCTTTTTAAACTTGTACAATTATACACTCGTACATATACGTGAGTGTGCGCGCGTATTTTTAAAACAACCAATACGCATGCTTATAAAATAAATAGACAATGATTTAATTTCTTTCTACATCACTTTTTTATACATTATAGATTATCACTTTTATTTTCAACATTTATTGATTTATTTACTATTGATCTATGACTTATTCCAGTAATTATACCCTATAACTTCTTTTTACATTAATCTTTTTACCTTTTCACCCTCATTTTGAAAACAATTTAATTTACTTTGGAATTTAGTTTAAGATTCTAGTAATCCATCTTCTCCCATTTTTTGTACAAATATGCTTATGATATCTTAAATTCTATTTCGTGTTTTTAATGATAACACTGACTATCAGCATTTGTTATTTACTCACTTCATTTACTTATAATTTCTCTTCCTTAATCTTAATCCACATGATCTACAATATTTACCTCTTAATTATTTAAATTGTGGAATCAGAAACATCTTTTCAGAAACAAAATCATTATTTTATTTAATATTATATAAATTTTTCAAATAATGCTTAAATCAAGTTTAAATTTGTAATTACTTTAACCTCTTGTGTTATAGTCCATATTAGAGATTTCTCCAAGTTACTTTATCTGGAAGCCATTACCATTATATTTTTATCATACTAGACTTTTATGGAGTATTTTATTTATTATAATCTTACAAATAGCTAAGTTTCTTTACTTTGCCTTAAAAAATTTAATTTTTAACATAAATTTAATTCTAAATGATAAAAATTTACAAGAATAAAATTGATTAAAAATTTGAATTGATAAAATGTTTTTATGATTAACATGTGAGTTTTATAGACCAATGTTTTATTGGTCTGGAAGTCAATAAATTAAATTTGCATCTTTCCCCCTCTACCCTTGAGATTTTGCAACCCTTTTTTTTTTTTCAAACTTTAAATTTCATGTATTTTTTCCTAATATTTTAATTTTAAAAAAATTCTGAAAATGTCAGGATAATCAAAAATGAAGAAATTTCAAAGTATGAAAAGCTTCACAATTAAAATTCTCTTTAATACATCTACATAAATGTTTATAAGAACTTTCATCCAATCTTTTGATGATGACCTGCTCTCAAGTAAGACTTTTTTCTTACTACATTTTTTATAATAACAGAATGCTTTAGTTTGCAGTTTATCATAATTTCCTATGTTTCTATTTTGCAATATTACTTTGAGATTACAAATGACTAAAACCTTGATTATTTTGCAAAGTTTATGATCATTTTTGCATAATAATTGAATCATAACTATAAGAAATCAAAAGAATATATTATTATATATTTATTTCCTATGGAAGTATTTTATTTCTAAATATAAAAGATTATATTTTTCTAAGTAACTTTGTATATGAAAATTATTAAACAATCCAAAACAAAGCAAAACTCTCCATATAGTAGTGCCATCTTGTGCTAACAAGAGCAATCAATGGATGCCAGAAGGCTTGTGCATAAAATCCCTATCTAGTGCCTACTCATCCAATATCCCCAGACTAGTTTCTGGCTTGTGGCCTTCATCAGTGAGGATCCTTGGATCTGAGAGCACTGCACCTAGATCTTAGGATCTAATGCAACCCTCCAGCACCCACCTTTTAACTCTATTTAACTAGATAGGGATTTTATGCACAAGCCTTCTGGCATCCATTGATTGCTCTTGTTAGCACAAGATGGCACTACTATATGGAGAGTTTTGCTTTGTTTTGGATTGTTTAATAACAATTATTGTGCTAGTATGAGATAGTGATCATGTGATATATGAAAATTATGTTGGTATGTAAATTCAATCTCAGTAATTACATCGTTAAGTCTATTAGAAAATATAGCAATATCATAAAAATTACAAAAAATTGTAAACTTTTTAAAACATAAACTGATAGATTTACAAGATATTAAAAATAATTTGTTCAGATTTTTAAAACAAATGTCAAACAAAGAACACTTCATTCACTTTTTTGCTCCACTGGAAATTTGATGATGTGACAGTTCTTTGTTTTGATTAAAATCTAATTTTTAAAATAATTCAAAAAGTCAAATATAATTTTTTAAAATGTATTTAATTTCTAACAAAACTATTTGTCAAATAAAGTCAAATTTATTATATTCTGATAAATAATAGTGATTTAATAGTAAAATGAAATTTGAAAGCTTATAGCAAGTAAAAACAAAGGCAACTGTTATCTTTCAGGAGGGTTAATAACATTAGCATCAAATTACCAAAATTCAATATTATTTATGTATACTTATTCTCTAATGGCCCTTGTGTTTTTACTTATAAATGCACAAATAGGTAAATTTAATTTAAAATTATAGAAAGCATTCTTGTTCATTTAATCCTTAACCACTACAAATGATATATGATACTGGCATCTTCTTATGAATAATCTCTATTTTCAAAAATAAAATTAGTCTTAATTTATCTTGCATAACATAAGTTTTATGCTCCTTGTGGTAATTCATATAGTTTGTAGTTTAAATGGAAGTAATTTTTCTCCCTATTGTGCAAATTGTCACTTTTCTACTTCTTAAACAAATTATATAATTAATGATTTTTTATAAATAATTATCATTCCAAATTTGATTTTTTTATAAGCATTATTTTTCATGCAAATTAAAATAGTTATATAAAAAAAATAAAAAATATAGCCATAAAATTGCAGAAATAGAGAAATCAAATTACTTTTGTTAAAATATCTTCTGATTAAAATCCTTTAATATTTTTACAATAATTTTTAATAATAAAAACAAATTTATTTCATTATAATGAATGGTTGTAAAAACATCAACTGATTTCAATCAAACTATTTTAACAAAAGTAATTTTATTTTATTTCTATGATATTATGAGTATATTTTTTCAATTATTTATACAAATATTTTAATGTTTACTGTAAATAAGACCTATAATAAAAAGGTCATATTGAAATGATAATTATTTATAAAGCAAATACATTTCTTAGGAGTGGTATGAGATACCGCTTGTAGTTTCTGTGTTACAAAATTGGATTGTAGTAATTGCAAGTTAAATTCAATTCTCACTTAAAATCTGTAGTAAGTTAATAACATTAGCATCTTTCATTAGCAATTTATATTTCAATTGCTTTTTTACTAATTAAATAAAGTTATGATTTTATGTGCAATACATTACTCTCAAATTATCTTCATCATTTATATATGCATAATCTGTTTCTATATATTAAAAATTAAAAAGTGGTACCAACTCATAAAAAGCAAGCAAACTATATCTTGATTTGTTTCACTTTAAAACACCTTTATGTTTGCTTCAAGTCACATGCTTAAAATTGACAATTTATAGTAAATGTCTAGAGGGTGTTATTGATGAAACATTATTAAAATAAATTATAGATTTATTTTTTCTTGATTTTTTTTTCTTTTGGCAATCTTTTGAAACTTACTTTGTTTTGTTAATATTTAGTTTTACTCTTTTTTGTTTTCATTTGACAGCTTTTTTAAAATTATATTTACAATTAATATTCACAATCCAAATGTTCTAAATTATTAATGCCAGACCTCTTCAAATCAAAGTTTGTGAAATTCTAGTGGCAATTTTGGTCATATTTTCAAAATTTTACTTTTATAATTAAATATTTATTTTATATCATAATTTGATATTATTTACATTATTTATGACAAATATAAATTTATCACAATTTATTTAACTATTCATAAATACTTTTATCCAATATTTGTATAATAATTATTTACAAGCAAAACTATAAATTATTACCATACCAAAAATATATTACCAAATTCAATTCTAAAAGTAATCAGAATATCGCAGAATTAAAATTATTAACACTTTTTTTAACATGGTATTTCACAATCTTCTAATATCTTAAACATTATAAATGTAATGTTAAATTTTAGAACAGAATTTGATAGATTTATAATTATTTTATATTTATTCTTCGAGTGTTTTATAAAAAAGTTAAGTCAAATAAAGCTTTCATTAATTTTTTTCACAAGATAAGATAATATTTGTTAACCTGGTCCAAACAGAAAAAAGGCATGATTCTCCTTATGTATTTCACTTTATATATAAATATATTAGTACATGGGATTCCATCTTTATTGTTAAAAGATGGTTGCCTTGACAACAGATTGAAATTGTTGATTGTCATTGGTATTGGAATTGTATAAGTGTTGAGTGATTTTAATGATTATTTATAAACCCATTTATTACACTTATTAAATATTTAAATATTTTGTAGTTCTGAAGAAGGCTGGTGGAAAGTTGAACCTGTAAGAAAATAAAATTATGGAAAAGAAATAATAGATTTGTATTGAATAAGGAGAGAAAAAACAAGGTGTTGTTCATTATAATAATACATATTCTTACAATTTGATGTTTTAAAAATAAGTATTATTTATTTAATTGCATAATTTGGCATAAAACCAGTCATTTTACTTCTAAAACAGCTGTTGATATATTTTTTTGAATAGATTAAAATATACTGACAAATATTGTATCACTCTCTATTCTTATGTTTAACATATACCATTAAGCTCAATTCATTTTACTCAACTCTGAAGCCATCTACTGGAAGGCTGAGTAATTACTTGATGTTAAATTATAGTGCTATTACATTTACATTGATTCCTATCTTACCCAATTCCTATATTAGATTTTGCTTTTGACTTTAATCAATGAGAAGCTTTCACCTACTTGTTACAATATTCAACAAATAAAATATCACATGACTCTAGTTCTACACATTGCTGTTTCAGCAGTATATTCTTTTTTTTTCACTACACATATGCCACCTACTGTTTGTTTTAATAACTAATAGATACTAGACAATGCTATTTTATCCAAGATCCAATGGTCTTCATTGATGATAGCCATAAGTTTGAAACAAATTTGGAGATATTGTATAAAACAGCATTGTATATTAATGTATTAGTCACTATCATCTGATATCTGTTAGTTACTAAAGCTTTCAGTAGGTGGCATACCTGTAGTGAAAAAAAGTGTAAATTATTAGAGTATTTTAACTACACTAAAGGATTAAAGTTGCTTGCAGTTATTGTAAAATTGACAAAAAACTCTTCATATAGTAGTGCCAACTTGTGCTAACCAGAGTAATCAATGGTTGCCAGAAGGCTTGTGCATAAAATCCCTATCTAGTGCCTACTCATCCAATATCCCCAGACTAGTTTCCGCCTGTAGCCTTCATCAGTAACGAGCCTTGGATCTGAGAGCAATGCACCTAGATCCATTGATTACTCTGGTTAGGACAAGGTGGCACTACTATATGGAGAGTTTTTTGCCTGTTTACTAACAGTATGAGATGGTGGTCATGTGATGTTTAGTGGTATTGTAAAATTGATGACAATAAAATAAACAGTTATTAGTCTAGTATGAGACCTAAATAAAAATACAGGCATGTTAACACAGCTTCATAATATTAAAATAGGTTCTAAATTTTAGCCTAATTAATTAATAGTAGCAAAGAGTAAATATGACTCATGATTGTAAGCTACACTAGATCTAAAATGTTTTTGTATCAAGTTGGTAAAAGATATATCAAAACCTATGCAAGGAAGTATGTATAATAACTCTTCTATCTTAAATTCATTGATTACTGAAATTACAATAGATAGTTCTGAAGTAGACAGAAAAGACTTGCTTTTGATAATACGTTTTAAATCTAAGCAGTTTGTCTTGTAACTTTTGTGTGTATATTCAATTATAAGAAAAAGTGAAAGGAAACCAATCTTTCGAGCAGGCGCTATTGGTACATATAAGCAAATTGGAATACAGTATTTAGAGAAAAGCAATTGTTATTGTTTTAGTTAATGAAACGTTTTGGATAATACCCCAATAAAAATCAAAGTGTCAGATGCATGTTATCTCTGAAAGCCATAGTGAAAATCACATTGGTATTTAAGACTGATATATATAACAGACTTATTTAAGGAAGCATGCCTTCAGAATTTATGCACTTCACTGCGTCATAATACTTTTAACTTATCAAAATGTATTTGTTTACTACTATAGTTTCACTATCATAAAAAATATCCTTTATACGTGTTGAGTGAATAGAATATAATTTACACTATAAGAAATAAAATTAATATTATCTCACATATATAAGATAAAAAAATCCCTTCAAAAAAATTAATGTCTAAAGAAACTCAAAGTTTATTTGAGGAAGAGTGATAGGTCACATATTTCATTCTGCTACTTGTGATATAGTGTGAGCATATATATATATATATATAGTAAGAAATTAAAGTCATACATCATGTGACTTAACTTAATAAGCTTGTATTACAAATTTAAATTAGCAATATTTACTAAGGCAATAAACCTAAAGCATGTGCGGTTGAAAATGTGAAGGTAGGGACCTCTACAGGTCTTAACCACAAGCTTACACATTGGACAAAAAGAGTTAGAGAGGTGGATTTAAAGACATATAGGATGTCTGAAAATTTAAGATTTTCTACTTAATAGTTAAGTATTAGGTTAATTCTGGCTTGAGTTGGTATTTTAAATCTAGTGTTTGAATATCCTAGTGCCTCACTGATGAGAGCCATTAGTTCAAAACCGATTTGGGGATAGGAATAATTTTAGATAGAGATTTTAAATACTTTCTCTTGCTGCATTTATCAAAAAAGCTTGTTTAGAGCTATAAACATGCTCATTATATAAAATTTAAAAGTAGCTTGGTTTATTTACAATCCAAGCCACTGCTCTTTGCCAATATTTTAATAGCAATCAGTTAAATCACAACTGAAACTTTAATTTAATAAAGTGTTTATATTGCTTCAAATATTTTAATATTAGACATGAGTATGGTAAAAATACTAGGTTAGCAAATTTTAAAATTAAAATTATTTGACATTTTTATTCTCTTGTTAAAGGAATTTTGATTTTATTTATATATATTTAATTTATAAGTATAATTTATATACTTGGAGTTTAGATGTAATTATAAGGGACTCCCTTCAGTTATCCATCTTATATTATACAACCGATACATGCAACCACACACAAACGGTTAGCACGTAATACAAATATTGGAGATCTTTTATCTTTTTCGCATAAATGTGGTCATGTGTATCAGTTATATGAGATAGAGTGGATAGTTGAAAGGAGCTTGACAGTCTGTGTTCAAATCCCCTATAATTATATATATATATTGTACCGGGTTCACTCCGCAGAAGATCTTACTTACCCTGCAAAGGTTTTAGCTGGTTTCAAACTTCTTTAAAACACATTTATAATCTTATAAATATTATGTGAACGAACCGGCATGTTCAAGCAAAATGGGAGATATTATTGATAGCTTTAACTATCAACAATGGCCCACCTTGGCTGCTAGATTCAAACCCCTACTATCCAAACACTTTATTTGTTTCGGAGTAAACTCCGGGTGCCAGTTATCTATTCATAAGAATAAACAACGTATTTGGTCAGTAGGCTCATAATCCAGTGCTCGAAACAATTCCCTTAACTAGCTCAGTCTAATTTTAATCAATAATAAAATATTGGTAAGAAGAGATTGATAAAAAGAATTGACCCACAAATAGAGTTTAATTTTAAAGACAATTTATTAACTAACATTAATTTACTAAATTTAAACATCTTTATAATTTAATAATACACACACATTTTAAATTAACATTTCTAAACTAGTTTAAATATTGTTATAGATTTTAATAATAGAACACTGGTATTTATCTAATTTAACTAATAACACTGATATAATGATCACGCACATATTAATTCATATAGCATTCACAAATATAATAATAAAACATTAATAGCATTTGAAACTTAAACACACATATCAATAGTTCATTTTATGTATGATATAGAGTTCATATAATTAGACTCTTGGAGGATTTGCATGAATTAATGCAATGCAATGGCTATTACAGTATAAACTAAATAAGCAAATGTTTTACCTAGGATTTTGAAACGTAGATTTAGAACTTTGTTTTCTTCTTGTTTGCTGCTTCTTCCAGCCAGCTGGGACATTTCCTTGATGAGTTTCCTTATTATTTACGATCATTACTATTGGAGACAATTAGATACTGACGGAGATTTTCTAAGATGTTGCGCTGACATTATTTCACGGGCAAATCTTGCTGTTTTCATCGGACATAAGGCTGGAGAGACGTGTATTCCCAAAAGCTGCTCAACACTGCATTTTTGTGTTTCTGTATACAATTAACTTAACTGATTGAAATTAACTGACTCGATTGACTTGTGAACTGAACTGAACTCTTGTCTCAACTGATTGTCTGATAAAATATTCAGTATTTATACCGACGAAGTGTTTTCTTTTCGATATCCTCCGGCAAATATCTGTTGTCAAAATTCTTTAGCAATTAATCCTTTGATAAATGTGTTTTGGAAGATTGTTTAATTAGTAATAGCCATGCAGAAGTGTTGTTTTATATTTTAATTAATAGCCATTGCCGTGTTTTTTATGATAATCTTCTTTTATTTCCCCTACATTTTTTATTTATTTACAATCGCACATATATATTTTAATACAATTTACTAGTTTTAAAATTATTTTTCTTTAATTTGAATGAAAAGAGATTTGTATTTTTTTAAACTTTAAATTATTTATATTTTACGAACACTAATAAGAAAACTCTTTACTTCCTTTTTATAAAATGATGTTTCTAACGAAAGACCCCTCTCCCTTTCTAATTAATAAATTGTAACTTTATTTCAAACTAATGATAGAAAACTATTTGACTCTTACTTTTTCTTTCACGAAAGATTTTTTTTTGTTTGTTTTAAACTCTGACCTTTTAATTTTACTTTTGACCGCAAACTGATTTTGTTTACTTAAAGCAACCTTTTAGATTTTTATAACTTATTTATTATTTAATAATTTTTTTAGGCAAAATCATCATGTGCCAATTTCAATATTGGTACAATATATACATATAATGTAGTACAGCTGATAAAAAGATATGATCCTCAAAAATTGATCCACTACCAGTTTATCTATTTAATAATTAGCTAGAATAAAAAAAATGTGATAACTATCACAATTTAGCTCTCAATTTATTTATTTTTTTTCATAGCAAAATGGTTAGCACAACTTCCTTGTGTTCCCGTGTTTTGAATTCAGATTGATAAATCTTAAAATGTTTGTAGTTGAAAATCATTAATACTCAACTCAGCTAGGCATTTGATAGTAATCAGTAAATGGGTGTTTAGCTATTCTTATCAAGATATAGAGAATCAAAGTTAATTTGAGTTGATCAAATGAAGGTTTGTGGCGGAGTGTAAAATAAAATAAATATATCTAATATGATTCAAACTATACTTCGTTATTGGGATGCCTATCTTCTTTTTTTTTCAACAATTATCCCAGATCATAGCATTCTCACCTAAAGAAATATAAAAGATGTAATCTAAAGCCAAAATATTTGGACTTTCTTCTAAAGCTAAATCTTAATGCCCTTCCAACAAGCCACTTTCTTGTGATGTATAGAGGTTTTTCATCTTTGGACCCTGTTTGCTCACTCTGCCATAGGGAGGATGATACCATATTTCACATTTTCAACTATTGTTCCTCTCTTCAGGGCTGTAGAATATTGATTAATAAAATTTATACACCAAAACATCCAATTATCAACACACTCATAAAAGGTTTTGCTTATGGGGATTTGGCAATTATAAGAAGTGCAACTTTCATCACTTTCTGTCTATGGTTTGTCAGATGCTTCCTAATCTTCAAGTCTGTTATACCTGATCCAACATTAATTTTTTACAAAAATTAAAAGATATCAAAGAAAGAGATTTGAAGTTAGCTCCTCACCTAATAGCAAATTCCACATGGAATCTTATTAATATTGGACATTAAGTAATTTAATGGTTTATAAATGTATTGCCAAATTTAATGTTATTTTATATTTTTTTCTTTATTGTAAACATAGTTGAATAAACCTGTTTTTGATACTAACTATAATCCTGGTTAAGAAATGTCATATTTATGCGAACACAGGACCTGCATTTACGTTTACCATATATATAATTTAATTTTTGTTAGAAAGTTCAAACAAGTAGGAATTTTCTAATATGCGAGTAATTTTTTTTTTTTTTTTAAAAAATGCTTATAAAAAATTTTCATTGATATTTTTATACTATTATTAAAACGTGATAAAATCAGAATATAAAATTTAAAATTTCTAAAATTATTTAATATATCTTAAACATTAAAAAAAAAAAATGATAGATTTTTTTTTTTTTGCTAGAGATGGTGAAAACTTTTTTTTTTACTTACAATAATATAAACCATATGACTTTTTCTCACATAATCAAACTGTTAAATTATTATTTTTAGAAGATCGTCAAAACATTCAGATAAAAACAGATTTTTTGAAATAATACAAAAAAAAAAACACTCGATTTGATTCAGTTTTCATACATATTTATAGACAATTTTCCATCAGAAATATATATTCTTTAACATCATTTTCTTTATTGATCCAAAAGTCATATCATGACGACAATTCCTTAATATCCTCTTCATATCGTCCTATTCCTTACTCTTTCTTTCAGACAATATCACATTAAAAGTATATATTCTTTAAAATCAACTTTTTTATTTATCCAAAAATCATGCAATGGCATCAGCCTCTTAATCCTCTTCAGCTTATCCTCTTTCTTGCATTTCCTTTCAGACAATTATTATCTTTTAAGGTCGTCAATCAACATTTTTTTCTTAACTATCTTTCTTGCTCTTTTTAGAATGAAATTTTATTTTAGTAGGTAGCAATTATTTGACAATTCAATAATTTTCACTATAGCCCTTCCACCCAAGATAGAAACTGGGTTGTATTTACTTTGCAGATATATATTTTTCTCGGGGCTTTTATTTGAAAGGAGGGGAGGTATATCAACTCCAACTTACTGAAAGCATTCACCAGCGCAGAAGTCTATTTTACATTCGTAGATAAGTAACATTTGTCTAAATCGCATGTTGTTATTAAATTAGTAATAACTGAACGCTTGCTAGACTTTCACATGCGCTACAGTTGTTTCTCAGACAGCCAATCAGACTTTTAAACATCTGTGAGATAAATATATCTTTACATGCACTTATTCAAATAATGACACAAATAATTTCCCTAATAGTTTCAAATAGCATTTTTATTTTATAAAAGAATCATCGACTGACTTCATATGATTGTAATGCAATTCAAGATATTTATTAGACTCATCACATGATCACCATTTCTCATGATCGCTCATATCTGTTATTAAAACAGCCAAAACTCTCCATACAATAGGATCACCCAGTGCAAGCCAGAGTTGTGCATAAAATCCTTATCTGGTGCCTTCTGCATCCATTCATTATTCTGGCTTGCACTGGGTGGCGCTACTGTATTGAGAGTTTTGGCCGTTTTACTTTGGATATCTAAAAATAAATTAATTGATAATGAGAAAGTGATTGAATTTTCTTCACAGATTTTATTCATCAATAAGGATTAGGTTTTTTGGTCAGTCATTGAATTTCTGATTTTACATCCTGATATTAGTTGATAATTTTCATTCTATTGTCAATCAGAAACTTTGTGCTTTCTTTTAATCAGATAATAAAATCAATCAGACATACCCGAATGCAACAAAAACATTCATTTCTTTTCTATGAGAATTACTGGTACAACCAAATTTACTCCTTTACAGTAATTTTCTGCTCTATCCTTATTCATCAAACAGATCTTAGAAAAGATGTGACACAGAAAATGGTTAAAATGTTGTTTAGAATTAATTTGTAAATGTAGTTTTAAAACATACTTAACTACAAAAAAGGTAATCTGTTACATGATACATATTTGAATGTGCTACTGGGAGATTAGGGCTTATGTGTGCTCATGTCCTAAAGAGAAAACTGAATAAATATAGAATCCAAACCAATGTATAGAATATCTACACGAGTTTACAGAAATAACATTTTCATGAGCTTATATATAGTATAAAAAGTGTTTTAAAGGTCTAACAATTATAGTAGTGTTACTAGCTTGACTAAACACCTTATAGCTGAAGGGATGTCTGGTCTCCTTTCTTTATTTTAGCTAATTTATTATGAAAAAAGTGATTGAAACTTGGTGAATATCGATTGAGACAAAAGTGTTTAGAAACCATAGGGTAAAAAGTATACTTGGTATGTTAAGCACAAAACTTATTAAATAAGTATGAGAAGGGATTTGAGATCTAGTAATTGAAACTATTATATTTTTTCTTCATAAATGTATTAACTAAATAATTAATTAAAAGTGGCATTAAGATCAAAGAATATGCAGATAGATTAAAGTGTAGCATTGTTAAACCCAAATCTATATTTAAGAATTTCCTTTCTGCAAGATTAAATTATTTAAGGATATTGAGATTTTATACTATTAATTCTACTATAATTTGATTTAAAAACGTCAAGATTTCTGATCTCACATATTTGGTACTATCCACTTTAGATAAATACATTAATTACTATTACTAATCAATTATCAATCTAAAAATTATATATATTACTTTTTTATAAATCTTCTCATATACACTAAGTGCAATTTTTTATATATAATTCCTCCTTTATTTTTCTAACAGTTTAGTCTGTTTTGCAGTCTTCATCAGAGTGTTTTTTTTTTATTAAAAATGAAAAAATTATAAAAAACTCTGATGAAGATTGCAGGACAGTTGAAACTGTTAGAAAAATAAAGGAGAAATATATATATATATATTAATTATTAATAATGTTGTTTAATTATAATAATATATATACTATTAAACAATAAATAATTAATAGTAAATATTTAAACAAATATAAATAATAGAAGTTTATCTATAGTGTTTAATATTAAATTGTATAGTAATTGGTATATATTTGTAAAATATTGTTATAGATTGTTAATAGATAAATAATATATATATATATATAAATTGCATTAAAGTGTATATGATAAGATTTATAAGAAATTAATATATATGAATATAAGAAGAAAAATGCAAAAAAGTAAAGAAAAAGATATAAGAATAATAACATTTCTAGGAAGAAGAAGAGAGAGTTATAAATGTAAAAAGTAAGAAGAAAGTTATAAAAAGTTCTGATGAAGACTGCAAGACAGTCAAATCTGTTAGAAAAATAAAGGAGAAATTATATATAAAAAAATTACATTAAAGTGTATATGAGAAGATTTATAAAATATATATATATGAATATTAAAAGAAAAATGCAAAAAAAGTAAAGGAGAAGATATAAGAATAATAATCTAAAAATTATCATATCACTTCTGAAATACTATATACAGATAAATACAATATGTATTAATTTATTACTTCTTTATTTGCAAGTGTAAAAACTTCCACATTCACAATTTTGGCTCCATTCATTTCAGATAAGTATATTAATAATTATTAACAATCATATATTAGTCTAGAAATTATCATATTATTTCTAGCTCAATTTAAACTTCACTTGAAGATTAATATATCTGTGCAAACAATTTAATAATAAAAAGATAAAACTAAAATATTCTAAAATGTACAAAATACAGATATTTCTTTTCATTGGTAATGTGTTATTTTTAACCAATCATTTTATTATTAATAGTTAAAGACAATTATTATGTAAAATTAGGAATCATTAGATAAATAAAACTGTATTCACTTTAACTTTCGATTTTTTTTTTAAAAAAAGACCTAGTATGGAAAACAGAGTACAAATATAAGGCACTAAAATGAAATGCAGGATTGCATTTTTTTTATATATATGAAATGTTCTCTGCTAACAGCTAGGTTAATGTAACAAGACATTAGATTTGTGTTAACTTTTTTTTTCTGCAGAAAAGTATATCTAGTTGTTATATTACTCTTTCATAACTTATCTCTATCTCAGATTCTTATATACTTTAAAATGAATAACTTCTTGATATTCTTTTTTTCTGGGTATAATTTCAAATAAATAAACAAAATGTAGTTTGCCAATCTTTTGTATAATGATTGCATTTACTCCTCTTTCTAAAATTTCTGTATTCAAATTTCTACTTTCTTCTGTATGTTTTCTTCAGAGATAAAGATATATATTATATTTCATATCAGTTTATTCTCTCAGCACACTTTGGCAAATGTATACTATCTTTATTACAAAGAAATCAAATCATCCTAGCACCTCACTGAAGAAGCCAGTAGCAGAAACTGGTCTGGTGTTGGGGATATTCTGCAAAGCTTGTTAAGAGCTTATTTGTGAGCTCTTTATATAATCATCATTATTATAAAACTTTCTGTAATTTAATATTCCCCATATATAAAAACACGGAATTACTTTTCCTATTTAATTTCTTTAGCATATTAAAACTAGAATAGTTTTATTTTAAGTTGTAATTATTATACCTTGGACTATTTTCCTCATCTACTTGAGTTGTAAATTGCTTTTTTAGAACTTTTCAAACTTTATTTATATATTTCTACATACATATTTATTTTTGCATATGTAATTTATAAGTTAATATATAGCATTCTATGCCTATCTTTATTTTATTAGTAATATTTCAATGTTCTTACATAAATAAAATTTGGATTTTTTTTTAAACTTTTAGCAATTTGCTAGATTATCCTCAATGGTTAAATGGAGAGGTAGAATTGTAGATTCTGCAGTTCACAATCAATGGATAATCTAGCAAATTGCTAAAGTTTAAAAAAATCCAAATTTTATTTATGTAAGAAACGATATAATAAAAAGATAAGGCATAAAGAATAACCATATATTAACTACATAGAATTACATATGCAAAAATAAATATGTAATGTAGAAATATTGATAAAGTTTGAAAGTTCTAAAGCAATTTATTAGTTTAAAAAATAGTACAAGGTTTTTTCTGCAACTTAAAATGAAAATTATTTCTAGTTTTAATATGTAAAAAAATTAAATAGGGAAAGTAATTCCGTGTTTTTATATATGGGGAATGTTAAATTACAGAAAGTTTTATAATAACTTATTTGAATTATATAAAGAGCTCACAAAATATAGCAAAACGAAAGCTTTTTGCAGGCTATCCCAACACCAGACCGGTTTCTACTAAACGCTACACAATAAATTTTCGGTATCTAAGACCTTGTAATAAAAGATAGTATACACCCAGAAGTATAATGTGAGAATAAACTGATATGAAGTATAAAATATATTTTTATATCTTAAGAAAACATACGAAAAGAAATAGAAATTTGAATACAGAAATTTTAGAAAGAAATAAATAATAATCATTAATACAAAAAAACAACCAAACTGTTTTGTTTATTTATTTGAAGGTATACCAAGAAAAAAAATTATTAAATCTGAGATAAGAAATAAGTTATGAAATATGTAATATAACAACTAGATGCTTTTTTCTGCAGGAAAAAAGTTAACGCAAATCTAATGTCTTGTTACATTAACTTAAATGTTGAAAAAGAGAACATTTCATATATATAAAAAATGCAATCCTACATTTTGAATGCCTTATATTGTATATAATTTCCATTTTAGGTCTTTTTTTTTAAAAAAAAAAATCGAAAGTTAAAGTTGAATACAGTTTTATTTGTCTAATGATTCTAATTTTATAATAATTATTTTCTTTAAGTATTAATAATAAAATGATTGGTTGAAAGTAACATCGCACAAGCAAAGAAATAATCTTTAATTTATCCATTTTTAGAATATTTTAGTTTTTATCTTTTTATTATTAAATTGTTTGACTTTTATTTAGTCTTCAAGTGAGAAAGAATTGAGCTAGAAATAATATGATAATTTCTAGATTTAATATATGATTGTTAATAATTATTAATATACTTTTATCTGAAATGAATGGAATTAAAATTGTTATGAGGGATCTTTACACTTACCCCGTATAAAGTAATAAATTAATACATATTTGTATTTATCTATTTATAATATTTCGGGAATGATATAATTAAATTTTAGATTATTTTATTTTCTCCTTTACTTTTTTTGCATTTTTCTTTTTAATATTCATATATATATATATATTTTATAAATCTTCTCATATACACTTTAAGTAATTTTTATAACCCTATATAACCCCCCCCCCCGAATTTTGAGGCCCCCCCGTCCCCCGAGTCTTCATCCGGAACTTTTTTATAACTTTCTTCTTCCGCCGCGCGAGGTTTATAACTCTCTTTTTCTATTTTTAGAAATATTATTTATTCTTATATCTTTTCTTTGCTTTTTGCATTTTTCTTCTTCTATTCATATATATTAATTTCTTATAAATCTTATCATATAC